>VWPW01017239.1:916820-937251 GCA_013389825.1 Crypturellus undulatus | reverse complement strand
CGCCCTGGCCGCGCGGCGCCGGCGGGACGTGGACATGGCTGACCGGAGCGCGCCGAGCTGCCACCTGCGCCTCGAGTGGGTGTACGGCTACCGCGGGCACCAGTGCCGCAACAACCTCTACTACACGGCGGCCAAGGAGATCGTCTACTTCGTGGCGGGCGTCGGCGTCGTCTACAGCCCCCGCGAGCACCGCCAGAAATTCTACCTGGGCCACCAGGACGACATCATCAGGTACCGCGGGCGCCTCCCTGCCGAGCCACGGGCACCGCGGGCGGGAGCGGCGGCCCCGGCCCGCGCTCGGCGGCTGCCCGGGGGCGCGGACAAGGGCGAGCGCAGCGGGAGGGGGACGATGAGGAGTAATCCGGTGCCTCTGCCCGGGTAATGCCGCTGCGGAGGAGGTTAAGCTGCAGCAGGTGGACTCCGGCCGCCGCGGAATTAGCGCCGCGAAAGCATCAGCCCTGCCTGCAACTCAGTCTTCCTCCTCCTTCTCCTCCTCCTCCTCCCGAGTCCACTCGGGTCAATGCTGACGACTGCAGACATTGGGAAAATAATTTAAAAATGGTGTTGTAGCAGCATAATATATACACTAGTGTTATTTTCCCACTGTGTTTTCCCCCCTGCGGGTGTTTTTATTCCCCGGAGGGAGAGTGTGGGGAGCATGAAGGGCAGATGTAAGCCTGAGTCATCAGTCTGTTCCCTTCCAGTAGGTGTCATTGCGGATGGGTTTTTTTTAATACTGATTCCTTCTGCTTTTGCTGTTTGAGTAAGAGTTAGGAGTAGCCAATGGTGTTGGTGATTCGCCACATGAAATTTGTTTTTGTGGCCCCGAGCGCTCCGTGTGGCGCGTCCCGTGCGCGTGAGACGCAAGTAACAGGTATTGCCCATGGAGCACACTGTGAATGCGCTGCTTCTTGCGCCGCGTTTTGCGCGTGTTGGGAAGCTTTGCCGTAATGGCCATACTTCTCTTGATTTCAGCCTTCGTGGAGAACTCACAGTTGTTTTTAAGTATAGCTGTTTTGCTCTTACTGCTGTTGTGTAATATTATCTATTTAACACCATGTGTCCACTGCCATTCTTCCTGGTGCTTCCCTATGGCTCTGTGCGTTTTGGGAGGACTTCTCGCACTGTAAGAGCTATGTGTCTTGAACTACACTGAGAGAAGTTCGTGGTTTGCTATGGTAACAGTTTAATGGGTGTTTCTCTCAGCTTTGGTACAGTCTGCTTGTTTTTGCCAAAATGTGACTGAACTCTTTACTCGGAAGGCTACCGAGAGTGAGAAGAGCTGACAGAAGTAGGGACATTAGGAAGGCAATAATGCAGTGATGTTAGCTGATCTGTTTAAGATTGTACTTTGGTTTGTGTGGTACCATGGTCAGGCGTGCTGGAGATTCTCCTGCTTGCGTTGTACTGTTTGAGAGGATGTAACACCCTTCCATTTCAATTTTCTGCACTTGGAATTTTATGTGCTGCTTAAACTCACGGAGGCTATACAGAACTGCTAGCATGCTTAAGCAAGAATATTCAGTATGTTTTTTTTTCTAATAGTAAGATTATATTTGCTTTTCTAAAAGCAGCATGGTTCCCTTTACACGACAGCACCCTGTGCTTTTCATAACTGAGTACCCAGTGATGTTAGTTCTCCGTATTTGAAGCAGTTGCAGTAAAGATAAGCAGTTGCAGTAAAGATGGGTGCAAAAATGAGATTATGTAATACAGTACTGTTTTACTTACTATCTGAAGATATCAAACTCAATATACTTCATTTTAATATGCTTTGTGAGCAAGTACTATATGATTTCTAAGGCATGCGTGATGTTTTAGGGATCAAAATTGGAGGACTGCTTGTCTTTATATAAAGGATCACATTTGTGAAAGCATGTCTGATTTCAGAAAATGTTATGTATGTTATGTATTTAAAGAAACTCCAACTTGAATGAGTACAGCTTTGCAGCCACACAGATTAAGCAACATAGATCACATGTTATGTGGTGATATTATTAGTACTCTTCATTATAAGAACCTTTATATCGTTCTTATGCTTTGAATAGCATTCTAATTTTAAGCAGCAGTCAGGAAGAGAAGAATTGCAATCCTTAAGTCGGAGATCAGTGCTTTGTCTTTAATAGTAGTAATAGATTAATGGACAGATTGAGAGTATTTTCCTTGTGAAAATACTTTTCTAGCACTGGTAACTGGTTTGGCTACTTCAGTGAGATTTTTGGTGTTTTTATTAAATGGAAATTTACAAACCTACTCTATTTTTTTAATATGATTACATGCTTTTCAACATAAATGTCTTAAACGTGTTTTCAGTCCTAGCCTCAGTTTAACCCTGTGAGTTAATTGTGCACCAAAAAGTCAGTAATTTCTTTGATATTCAGTATGAATTACATAGAACTCTTGTGTGTGTGTGTGTGTGTGTGTGTGTCTGTGTGTCTGTTAGAAGAGTGGAACAAGGTTCACTTAGGTTACTTTATGTAGCAGAGATGTACAAATATTTCTTTTAATAGTTGTTCAATTCAAAAAATCCCAAATCTCAGTCATTGAGCTCCAAACTATCTCAAAAGGTTTTTTTGCTTCCTAGTGATGTTTTGGTTTGAACCCTTCTGAGAATTAGTTTCCAAAAATGAACTGCTGTTCTGGGGAATAGATAGTCCCATGTAATCATTCTTATTTCTATCCCGTTTTTTAAGCCTCTGCACGTGTCTGCTGCAGGGTGTGGACACTTGTGGAGGATCTGTCTCTAGCTGCACAATGCTGAGGAAATTTCTTTCTTTTGGGAGTACTGCTAACTGAATTTTTCCTTGAAGATTTTTCTGCCTTTTTTTTTTTTTTTTTTTGTGAGGGACTAAGTTATATAAAAGAAACCTCAACCACTTAAGCGTAATTTTAGTGTAATAGGAATGTCCACCTTTTCCTTATATTTTGTATTTCAGTCTGCAAAAAGGAATGCATAGATGTCCTCTGTGTATGCAGAGAATAAGATACCCATCCAGCCTGGGTTGTGTGTGCAGAGGAGGTACTCATTTTGGATGAATGTGTGAGTTGCCAGTACAAGGTTACTGGTTTAAGCTGTGTCTTCTGTCAGATTTCACAAACTCCCAAAGTAGCTGGTGACACATGTCTACTTTATGCTAGAGAAGAGATCATGACTTGGTCCCTTCAGGTTAGTTTTTTTTTTGTTGTTGTCTGTCTGCAATTTTAATGGCTTAGAGAGGCCATTTATTTTCTGTACATTATCCTTTCAGTGTCTGAGGGCTTTTAGTAGGATCATACTTAATCCTGGTCTGTATGAAGACTTCAAAAGGTACCCACTTGTATTAACTTGTCAAAACTAACACTCATGTTCAGGTTTCTTATTTGCCTAGGCAAGCTAAAGTGTATGGTTCAGTTTATGAACTTTCCCTTTCTCTTGTAAAAGGGAAGAAATTGGAAACTGTGGATAGTTTTAATGAGTATTTGCTGAAAGGATCCTTTGATGTTACTAAGATTACTCTCAGTGCTGGCACACTGCATTTTTTCTTTCTGTTTTCTTTTTTTCTTTTTTTCTTTTATACCAGCATTGGCACCCTCTTCATGAGCTCTGGAGTACTGGAATTTTACTGGGACATCTAGCCTTCACTTCACATTATAGCATTGATTTTTGATTCTAACCTTGTGAGTTGTCACAAAACAACCCTACTGCTATCCGGGTCAAAGGAAGAAGAGGAAATACATTTCTCTATGAAACGGATACAAATTGTGGGGTGGGAAGAAAAAAAAGAAGTTATTCCTCTCTTTTTTTTAATCTGACAATCTGACATGAGTCAGCCAGCAAATAATAGTGCTATTGCATATTCTTCCTAGAACTTTGGCCACTAGTAAAGGATGACTCCTGTATTAATAAAGTGCCTATGATATGCTTTGTTTTGCAACTGAAGGTACTTAAAGATTTGTAAAGAAAAATCTCTCAAAGTAGATTTTTATATCTATTATTGCACTCTCAACGTTAGTCTAACTTGCAGTATCTAAGAAATTCTCAAACAATGTCTGTGCTAGCAGATAATGTTGTCCAAGATGTAGGTCTGGGCTTCCGCAATAGCTCTTGACAGGATTGCAGACAGATATGTTAGTAGTGCAATGATTGAACACATTCTAGTTTTGAATGATGACTCTAGTCCTCTCCTCACCCTCTAATTTTGTTAATTATGCACTGTTGAGACTTTGGATAAATAGCTGTTGGACTTCATCTGTGATAATAATCTGTATTTCCACCATGTCATTGCATCCTGTGCCTCTTTTTGATTCCTTTTTATTATGGCCACCTCATGAGAGAATCCTATTGAAAGCTTTTTTTTTTTTTTTTTTTTGAGAATGGAACTGTCTGACCCTCCCTTTTCTCAGTAATGTATAATGTAGGGAGAAATTATTTTATTTCCCTCCTCTTGAATCTTCCAGGAGACTGGCAGCCTGAGATCCAGCCTAGTTCAACAAAACCTCAACAAATAATTCAGATAATTGAAACTGAGGGTATTTGCTCTCAGGGTTTTCATCATGTCCTTCTCTAGGATAAATGATGTATGACTCTGACCCAACTCCAAATGACAATCAAGCATGTATGTCCAACAATAGAAATTATACATGGCTACAAAATATTATCAGATGAAATTGATTCAAGTGGGGAGCAGCTTTACCAGTTCTCATTAGGGGCTTTGCAATTGGTTTTGTATTTCAGATATCGGGGAATATAACTGATTGCAACAACAATTGCCATCTTATTTTTAATTACCCAGTAGTGAGGCTAGGAATGTATTCCAGTAGTTACACACACAAGCTCATGTGTACATCACATATTTATGGCTGCTCACACAGATCAGCATGGATGTGGATTTAATCTGGAATGGGTCTTGCATAGAACAGCTCAAAATGTTGCTTGGGTACTACTTCGGAATTCTGCAAGGTGTATGTAATCTACGTTATTAGGGATAGTCCAAAGAAAGAAATCTTTGCTCTGAAGTGCCAGAGAAGATCTCTGGGAATGTGCCTGCCTTATTTAGCTAGAGTCAGATCAAGAAAGGGCAACATAGTATATTAAAGCATGGGTGTCAGTTTTGCAGCCTGGAGGGTTCTCTGAGCTGAAGCTACTTGCGACCTCCTGCAGGCAGTAGTGCTGGATGCGTATCTCTTCTTTGCGCTGCATGCCTTGTCGTTATATCATTATACCTTTTAAAAAGAGAACGTAATACTGTTTTGCATGAGGTGAGGTAGTGCTTGTTGGGAAAGAGGGAGCGTTAGCTGAGTTGAGATTCTGATAATCCTGCAAGGGGAATCAAGTGGACTTGTGTGCCGTTGATACAGGCCAGAAATTCTGAGCAGCAGAATGATAAGCACAGAAGGAAAATCTACTGTTTCCTGCTGAAGACTCTGATACCAGTTATATACCAGTTATATACAATTAGAGCTCAGAGTTGGTAACACAAGTGGCAGCCTATGTCCTCTGATACGGTCTGTTCTGAGACCCTCCCCGTGCTAGGAGGCCTGTTGTATTTCCTTGTTTACTGAAACCCTCCAGACACTGTGATGAAGATCCTGCATTGAACACAAATGAGGATCCTCACAGAGAAATGGTTGTCCAACCAAAACTCAAAATTGGAGTCCAAATAGCTGTTTGGAGAGCTTCAGGAATCTGACAGCAAATGTCTATTTTTATGCATGCAAATTCGAATAAAAATTTCATTTCATGTAAGTCTACACTTAGTTAAGGAAGTTGTTTTTGAAATTCTATTTTCATAAATAAAAATAGGCAGTGAGAACAAATTCAGTGTTTGATGTACAGTGGTGTATTTTCTGAGAAATGTAATAACTTTAATAGTACTAGTCATGGGGAAAAATATGAGAGTGCCATTTTATGTAGCTGATCACACACAATTCTTTGCTGAGAAAACAAAGTTAAAAGACAAGAGTATCCCATCTTGTTATCTGGAGAAGGACTTTACAAACCATACGGGATGTTGCAGTTTCTGCTGCATGCGGACCTCGTGAGAACTGTCTAAGAAATTCAGCGAAACTTCTGTCCTGTGCACCTGTGTAGTCAGAAGCTGTCACTGTTCGTGTATTTGTGCCTTATGTAGAAACACAGGTAGCCAACAAATATCTGATGCCAAATTCATTTTAGAATACAGTGATGTACAGTATTAAGATATGGAAAGCTGTCCCCCGGCTTCTTCAGTAGTTCATGTCCTGAATATCAATACTAATGCAGGAGTCCTGATAAGACTGATTGTACTGCTGAAATGGCATGAAAGTTATCGGACTCTCTTGGTAATGTCTATATGAGTACAGATAGAGGTGATAAACTTGAGGTGGAGACTGCGGGATTCAGAAAATAGATGCAAAGAGACAGTTGACTGTCTCATCTAATGCAGTTTCTGCACCTGTTCGGTAGATGAACAGCAAATGTATATTTGTGGATATAGTTGAAATGTAGTGAAGAAGAAAATCTGTGTTTACAGGGTGTGGAAAGTGTCAAAAATCTGTGCTTTTGCTGAAACAGCATCAGAATTTTTGGGACTATAGCAGGTCATTACTTCCAAGGTGCTTGAAGGGACTGTGACCTGTTGGGAGTTTTTGTTCTGTTTTCAGGCAGAGGTCCCCAGGATACAGTTTTGAGAAAAAAAGGAAGCACTTCTGTGTACTTTTAAGTATTAGATTTCTTTCCCTCCCTCCTAAATCTAAATCTAAAATTTAGATTTTACCTTTAAAATCAAGGCTTAAGTTTATATGGTGGCATGTTTGCCATGTTTATACTAAAGATAAATCCATCTACTTTGTCATCTACAGGTGTTCTTTAAGAGCATAATCAGTTTATTTCCCTCCATTAAAAAACTCCCATCTTAATAGGACCTAAATTATGTCATAATTAAACTAATCAGTTCTCCTATGAGCCTCAAGCTCAAGTATCTTTTGACTGTTTATCAGTCAAAATGGTATATCTTACAGTAGAAATAATTGCTAGGAAAATGAGTGAAAAATTTGCTCTGATGACCATTTCACTTGATGGTTCACAGAGACCAAGTCACAATTAATCTCTATCCATTTCTTTTTATATTAAGTGATCTCTCACCTTTTTTTTTTTTTTTTTTTTTTTTTTTTGTGTGTGTGTGTGTGTGTTTAGAACTCCAAAGGGAAGATTTCTCTCCGAATCATAGATGGAGAGAGAATGTTCTGCTTTTTCCTTGACAAAAACTTTTTTTAGTCTTGTTAGTTTTGCTTGGCTGTTTTTCAGCAGAAGTAATGGGTAACATCAGAGATGGGTAGGCTAAGACAGACATCGCTCCCTAACTTTGTCGTATGTAGAAGAATTTCTCAATTAGTGACTCTTTAAAGGGTAATGGGGTGCACTCACAGAATCTTTTTATATGCTCTGTGCTAGTTAATTTTTCAGTTCTGACTTTATAAGAGAGCATACAGAGCCCTCCCTGCAACTCTTCTGGGATGTGTGTGCTGTGTGAGGCAATCTGATGTAATTTAAGAGATTACCATTTTAAAAAAACAAATAAACAAGTCTTGTGTGTCACCTTATAATTTGTTTTGTTTGGATTTAATTTGATTAAATATCTTAGGAATACAGAATAAAGTATTTCATGGATTCTGCTTTGAAATGGAGCTGGGATGTGCATGTTGTTTAACATGCATGCGTGTCATTAAACACCTCAGTTCTCTTCATTAAAACTACCTTAGATATAAGTATTAAAAAAAAAAAAAAATACTGCTCCCCCAGAGCAGTTAAAGCAGAGCAGAAGCTGGCTAAAGGAGAGCGAGGCAGCAGGAGCTAGAGGCTGCCAGGCTGGCCTTCGTGCCCTACGCGCTTCATAGCCGGCAGTCACATACCCTCCTGATCTGATTCTGTCAGCACTCGCAGGCAGGGTCACACCAGGGCAATACCCAAAGGGAAAGCATCTTGGTGCTGTAGGGAATACTTTTCTTGAATTGGTAGTCGGCTCTGTTTCGCAGAACTAATGCGACAACATGAGGCTCTAGGACAGCATGTCACAGACAAGCAGGGAATATAACCGAAGGCTTAAAAATGTTTGGCCATTAAAAATTCAAAAGCTTTTTCTGCGCAAGTTCTGAGGCCTGCCCTGCTCTCTCTGTTTTTCCAAATTGCAATCAAAGTAATTATATCTCTGCTTAACTACATTTTCGGTATTTTCATCCTCTTGATATGTGTAGGAAAATAGATGATGTACCTGTCTGATTTCATAACAGCATTAGTAAGTTAATTTATTACTGTTTACAGTGTTATAACGATAGCATGCATAATGATAGACAGTAACTGAATATGTTTGAATAAGAGTACTTTTGAAAAGTTTGTCTAAAGTCAGTGCAAAATTAGAAACAGCTTTAATTTGGAAAAAATAAGGTTCAGGTTTAAAAGTTGTTTACTTCACAGTTGTTCCCTCCTTCCGTAAATACTTACAATTTAAAACATAACATGCTAATCCTATCTAATTTATGGAAATCTGAGTTTAGATATCCCTGTAATTTTTGACACAGGTATTGTAGTCTTTTACAAACTACAAAAATATTCTGAGACAAAAGTAGAAGTAATTACAGAATGTCCCTCAAATTGGAAAGAAGTAATTCTAGCTTTACATAATCTAAAATGTTTATCTTCTAAAGCTTAGTCTTACATTGACATAAGAGTAAAAATATGAAGAATTGAGTTTTACTTTTTTAACTTCTCAATATAGTTTACCACATTAAAAAAAGAAGACAAACTATAGTTCAATTATAGACAGTTATGTTTATGATTTAGGTAGTACTTCTGTCCATCAATAAAAATTTTCAGGGGAAAAAATTTTATTATTCAAAAAAATTGCAAAGCTGTCTAATATGAACTGATAAAGATCAGTTGTGTGCTCAATTTAGATTTTTTTTTTTTTTTTTTTAGGATAAAATTCAAATTATAATGCTGTTATAGTATGGCCAATTGAATTGTTTTGCTCACAGCAGATTTTATTTCACCTGGAAGTGTCTGTTGCTTTTTGGGTGCTTTCACATCATAAACAAAATTCCTGAGCACTTGCAATCACCTGGAGGGAAATAAAATTATGTTATGGGAGCATAAGTTATGTGCCATAGTGTAAAAGTTCCTGCAGCTTTCTTCATAATTCCATTAGGTGGCTAATTGAGGTGCTACTGAGTGTTCCCTTCAGAATAAACAAGGTCAAGATTTTGACCTTGCAGCAAGATGCTGCCATGAGTACCATGTGGTCGAGTAGTAGTATACTGGGCTGTCAGTGAACACCTTACTCTAGGTCTGTATAACTTGCATTTGGGCTCTCGCATTGCTCTGATTTCCACAGGGGCTATGAAAGACTTGCATTTTTACAATGAAGCACCCAGCTCACTATGGGTTGTTGTAGCTATTGATATAATAATAATAGATATTAGCCTTTGAAATACAGCACTTGACTTGCTCCAAGGTCACAACCAGCAGGAGGATTGTCTTAGATTGCCTTAACTCTTGGTAGAAAATTATATGATTTGAATTGTTAAGCCAAGCTTATGATTTCTGTCAGTTGTGTTTCAGAAGATTTTTTTTAATGGTTTCTGGTACTCCCATGGTAGCAACAAGAGTTCCAGAGGTTTCTTATTGACCACCTTTGCTTTCAAGACCCTGTCTTTGTCCTTCCAACTATTCTTATTTAACTGCTATCCTACTAATGAAGTCCAAGTTCTTACTGCTTCAGTATCCAAGGAGTCATCTTTGCCGAATGTTTCTGAGGCTTCTCTGTTCTCTTTGGATGTGTCTTAGTGTTTCTCCAGGGAGGAAAGCATCTCTGCATGAGAAGATACTGCTATCCTGAAGGGGATTATTATGGAAGGAGTAATAACTTCTCTTGAGCTCTGAGTTAAGATTTTTTTTTTTCTTGAACTGAGGTAAGCCATTTTGTTCACTGAAATAATTTTAGAGAGTTCAAATATTAACAGTATTACTAGCTGTTAAGATAGGTTTGTAGAAATAAAGGTGAGTTAAATATATGCTACAGATTAGTTCCCAAAGATTACTCTGGGTTCCATTCTGCTAACACACAGTTGGGATACCCTATCCCGGAGCCAATCCTTGGTAAATCTTTGCCTCAGCGTAGGTTGCACTAAAAGGAGTAGTAATTTTCATAGATAGTGGTGGGATTTGTGGTTAGCAAAGGAGGACACTGGAGCTAACCCTGGCTCTGGATCAATGTTGCTGTACGCATACACGGTGATGAGGAACTTGTTTCCAGGAAAGAGGTTTTTTCTATGGTGGTTGCTGACTGAGAACTGCATTTTGAGAAATGTTCAGATATCTTGCTATCATTTATAGAGCTGAATTCCCTAGAATTTAATTCCAGTTTTCAGAATCCCATCTTGCCTTTCAAGGTAATCAGAGCCTGAAGGACTCTAAGGTTCCTGTTGGGCTGCAGGAAGCGATGTGTTAAAGCTGGTTAAGAATTGCAGTTTTTCTTCCATTAATATGTCTTAACAGAAAAATTCACGTAGATCTGAATTGAAATAAAAAAAAATGCCTCTCAAGATAGCTCTAACTACTGGTTTGTTTTCTCACCTGATCAAATCACTCAAAATTCTGTTTGCTTCTGAACTACATTTTTCCAGTCTTATTACATTCTAGCAAACATAATCAACACAAATTTGACCTGAATTTGTTGAATAATCAGTGTCTTAGAGGTGACTTGAATGTTTTGATGCGTACTTTATGTAATAACTTGATGTTGCAGTGTTGTCTGAACTTCATAGTTAAGAAGCAATATAAATGAAAGCTAGACAAAGACTTTATTAAAAAGGAATTTTGTTTATTTTGAAGCAATCCTTTAAAACTGGTAAAATAGCTTGTTAAAAGAATATTATAGGCATTGGTAAAGTAAAAAATAGAGGAGACAGTTGATGAACAGATTTGTATTATTTTTGTGATTACTTAGAGGCAAGTTTTCATAGAGAAGGTTAATATGATTCTTAAAGTATTATAAGCCTATATCTGCTAGACATGTGTTGAAGGTATGTACATCACTAACTTTGTGTAACAGGCAGGAGTTACCTTTAATTTTAAAGTGCTTATGCAGATGTTGAAATATATTACACATAGGGTAGACAGCTTGGTTAATGAAGGTATTTAGTTTGATGAAAATATACTCTAATTCTAAGGGTTACATTTCCTATATGATTTTTTTTCCTATATTTTTTTTTCAAATTATCAGGCTTGATTGAAATTCCTCAAAAAAAAAAAAAAAGCTGTAAATATGGAGAGAATAATGTGTCATACTATATGGAACAAATAGATTGACCTTATCGGACCACAGGTTGTACTTTCACTGATGGCCCAGCCAGATGTGTGACAGATAATGTGTAGGAAAATATTCCTTATGTTGATTTTTGGGTCTATTATATTTTTCAAGTTTTTTTTTGTCTTCATAAAAGCTATACCGTATTACATATTTAGCATAAAATTACACATAAACAGAATGTTTAATTCTGGTGAAGAATACAGCTGAACTGAGGAGATGTAAGAGAAACAAAATTGTAGCATGTGAAAGAGATAACAGTAAAGCACATCTGAGAGCCTGTAATAATAGTAAAATCATTGTGACTTCATCTCTAACTCACACTTTGCGCTTTTGATTTCATATTCTGTTTTGTCCTTAGCAAAATTATAATATGAAATTTGTAGATATGACACAGTTTTATAAAGATACTCTAAATGACAAGATATGAGAGTTGTTTTACTACTTCTTTCTGTTTATGTAGTACTTTTTTGTGACTAAAGTTGCTTTGATATAATGTAATAGTAACTTTGCATGCTACAATTTGCTAAATTATATAGTGGCCTATTTTAACAGAAAGGTTCTTGAAAATGTGAGGCTGTGATATAGATGCAAGCTTTATACCTACAGGCAGATACTCCCATACAATTTTCTAAAATTAACTGGAAAAACATAACTAGGTGAGTGTGGACCTTGTCATTAGATTGACATGAGAAGTGATGTCTGCATTTTATCGAGACAGCATGGACACAGAATGAGTGGATTAATTCTACATTTGGGTGAGCTGGCAGCTATATAAACCTCCTCCTGACTTTTAGAACTGTGTTAATCCTCCTCTCTGTTTATAATCCCTCTACAAGAGCAAGCAAGGTGAATGATGCTTTAGCTTAGATCAAGACAAAGGCATCTGACAGCAGTTGGAAATTGCCTGAAGATTTACTGTGCTGAATGTGACATTTTAGGTTAGATTTTCCTACAGAGTAAGTGTGTGGAAAGAACAGACAACTTGAGAAAAATGCTAAAGGTTTGGGGTGTTTAGCTCTAGTTTGCATTGCAGATAATTTGCATTTTAATTGCTGGTTATACTTTTACTTTATGCTTTAACAAGTTGTAACTCTACCCAAGTACTCTATCTAAGAAATAATTCCTTGGAATACCAATTTTTGGAACATTTTTCTGAGACTTTCTTTTGCAGGTTGTACCATCTATATATGACATTATATTCCCTTATTGGGGATTATTCAGCTGGATCCCTGCTCTCAAGATAAATATAGTTTTAGGGCAGAAGAGTTACATTTGCTGTAAAATATTATTTGTAAATGTGATTTATCCATCTTCTCCTTTGTGGTTCTTTTTGGTGATGAATTTTGTAAGTCTACACGCACAACAACTGTCTTTGCCTACCAAAGACACATAGACCATGGAGTCCTTTTAGCCATCTTGCAAATTCTCTTGCTTTCGTGGGGAGAGGGAGAAGAGTTACGTTTTAGCAGACAGCTTTTCACAGTTTTGCATTTCTATACTTCTGTTGTGTGTCAGTACTGTTGTTTAAGTGGTTAACAGGCAGAAGGCAAACTGAGAAACTTAAACCCTTATTTTTTTTTTTTATGTTTTTTTCTAAATGGTATGGCTTGCATGGTAAATTAAAGATCTTTGCTATTCTGTAAGGAAACATCTCTGGCACCTGTGGGTCACCTGGCACCCCATGATGCCACCCTGGCCACCATGGGGTGGCACCCTGTGAGCTCAGGAAAAAATCGAGGGATATTCAGTCCCAAGAGTTGGCCAAATAAAGTCCTCGTGCTCCTTCCTACATTAACCTTTGTCTGTAAGGCGGACTCCACTGAAGCACAGAATATTATGCTCGTCTTGGTTTATTTCATTAGCAATTCTGCCTTTGCCTTTGTCCCACCATTCCTTATAATAAGCCAAGTGCTATTTTTATCGAGGTGACCTCTATAAAAGAAAAATCTTTCAAAAGTTGACATAATTGTTCCATGACTCCATTCCTGGGTAATCAAAAAATAAGCTATCCCGTATTCAAATAAGCTATTCATAATATGACCCAGAGGAGAGAAGAATTAAATGGTGTTTATTCTATGTGGCTTGCTCAGAAATATGAAAAAAATCACCTTTAATTATAATACTAGAAGGTCTGGTATAATTTTCAGAAAGAATAGAAGGAAATTAATCCAGTAGTTAATGTGTTTTGGAAAGAAACAAACAGTAGTGATAATATGAAATTTCTGACAGTTCCGAAATTTTGAGATGCTTTCACAAACTGTGGCTTGAAGGTTGTACCATGGCAGTGAAACTTTTAGGGACAGGAAAATTTTGAAGCTTATTTAGATAGCTCAAAGTTAGGAGCATCCAAAATATTTTTTTTTTCCTGAAAAACATCTATGCTGGCTAACAGACTTAAGAGTAAACATATCTCTGACTGTAAATCTTTTATTCTCTTTTTTCCCCCCCTAATTTTGCAAATAGTGCAATGAGTTTTCTTGCACTGCAGAACATGACCTCTGCTCTCTGCACTGAAAAAAACAAATGTATTTCAAAAGTAGTTTTGGAACAGATAAAAGGCCAAAGTGATTTTTATTTTTGACATTCTTTAGGCTGCTTATAAAACACACCTGCAGACAAAGGAAGTGAGGTTTTGGTTCCACCATCCTCTTAAAGTACTTGGGGGCGGAGGGGAGGGGGTGGCACTTGAGCCTATAAATGACAACACAACATCTATGGCCTGCGAGGGCATTTCCTATGAACTCAATTTTGTTTTACACTATTTCTGCTATTTCTGCTGTACGCTTCCCCTTGGCATGATCCTAGCTGCACTCAGTGTTTCTAAAGCTATGTAAGATTTTGACATGATGATGAATAAAGAACTGTCCTCCAATTTCTGTGTTACTTAAAAGCATGCACATTTTTAACCAGAGGTGTTTGAAAATCAGTTTATTCGATACTGTATGTACATCAATTGGACTGCTTACTACTCCCCCAAATCATTTTCAACAGATTAAGGTTTTTTTAGATTTACAATGCTTATAATATCCTTTTCTTAGTTGTCTCTTCAGCAAATCGATTACTTAAAATGGTCCTAATTTTTTTTCTAGATGGGTCTGAAAAATATGCGTGTGGGACATCTACTTCACAAAGGGAGAGCAGTTGGAAGTGTTTGAAAATATGATGTCTTTTCCAATTAAAATTACAATAAAAACTATTTGTTATCTTTTTTAAATAAAACTGCCTGTAGAAAAAAAATACATTACAGCAAAAAATGTGAGATCTGACCTATTTTTACCAAAAATAAAAATAGGAAAATCGATCTTTTAATGTATTGCCCTGTAAAATTCAACATTGTAAAGCTTTTTGTTCCGGTTTCCCCTTGTAAGTTATGAATCTCCTGTGTTTTATTCTCAACTGCTATGGTCAGGAGTGCATCAAAGTTTCTGGAATATCTAGGTAAAGATCTTTTTGCCTTTAGACACAACTTGTCTAAAACTGTAGTTTTTAGAGCTAGTGCCTTGTTATTTTAATTTTCTGAAATTATTTCAGAATAAACTTCAAAATGGAAATTCTCATAAGTGTTTTTTGCTGTATCTTAATGATAATATATTGTTTTTTTCAATGAATGACAAGTATGTTGTGTTGATAAACGGCCTACCAGGCTCTTCTGGACAGTCTTATTTTAGCCTCAACTTTTCTTATCAACTTAAAGCATTCAGATCTGGTAGGATAAGAATTTTGTGCAATATTCAGAGAAACTGCATTAGGGGATAATACAGGTTCAGTGAATATTTTCTCCACCCCAATTCTGAACAGTTTATCATTTTTTTTTTTTTTAAATAGGAAGTTGTGTACGTATCTCATTTAAGAAATCTTCCAAAAGCTCTGTGACGTGACTGATACTATGGCAGTAAGTGTGTGGAAGATGTGCTCCTTTATGGAGCATTTCCTATGGGAAATAAAGGTGTCCGGAGAGGATCTGTTTGAACCTCAATAAGAAAAGCTGGTTGAACTCTTACAGCTCTTCCTGATTTAATAACTTAGATGGTTTATCAGAAATGAGGTGCAGTTTCGCTTGTCACTTTTTCTGGAGAGACATGGGTAAGTGGCAACAAGTAAAAGAATATTCCCTAGGTAAACAAAAGAGCATCTTAAACCTTCTGTGAACATCTAGGGAAAAGATGTTCTGGATTTTGTTGTAAAAGCACTTTCGTGCTTCAATTAATTGTTAGTTAGCAGGTAGCTGAGATGCCATTATTTTATTGCAGTGTTCTTTTGTGCATTTTTACTGCTGCCCTACATTTATGAAGCTCAGGAGTAGTCACATGAATGTATTCTCAGATTTTCATTCTGTATTGTTGCTAAGGAAACATCATCTTTAATACTGTATCCTTGTCTGCAGCCTGTCTGTGTTAATCAGTGCTTGTTAATGCTCAGGACAAAACAGCAAAAGATGGAAAAACACAGATTTTTTTCTTATTATTATAAAAGCAGGTTATTGTATACTGTTCTTCTTCAGTATCCCTTGCCATTAAAAACCTAACACAAATTGGAAGGTCATACCTATGTCGCTGTTGTCCTCAATAGGCCCAGTGTTTACAGCCTTTATACTCTTTTGAAGTGGAAGATATTAATAATTAACATCATTTATCTAGCATAGGTATCATACAATGCATTGGTCTGTTCAAAATATTGGCAAATGTTTGCGTGCTATTCTAGAAGGTAGTAAAAATCAATTTGTGTATAAAATTTAAGACACGTGAACTATATTAGTGATCTTATTTTACAGGCTAGACCTAGATGTGGTATTTTGGTATTAATGGCTGTGTACGTTTGGACTCCTTAACTGTTTATACTCCAGCAAAGAGCACCCAAGGGTCTCCAGTTATCTCAGAAGTTCTTGGAGTCTAGTTCTTGGGTTTGATCCAAGGTTTAGGATGGGGAATTCGCATGCAGTGCTTCACGGATGAAATAGACAGGACCCGGATATTAAGGAGGAGCATTTCTCCCTGGGGAGAAATAACCCCAGACACCAGTACAGGCTGGGGACCGACCTGCTGGAGAGCAGCTCTGCAGAGAAGGACCTGGGCGTCATGGTGGATGACAGGTTGACCATGAGGCAGCAGTGTGCCCTCGTGGGCAAGAAGACCAATGAGGGCCTGGGATGCATTAAGATGAGTGTCTCCAGCAGGTCGAGGGAGGTGATCTTACCCCTCTACTCAGCCCTGGTGAGGCCACATCTGGAGTACTGTGTCCAGTTCTGGGCCCCCCAGTACAAGAGGGATGTGGAGCTGCTGGAGAGAGTCCAGTGCAGGGCGACTAGGATGATCAGGGGCCTGGAGCATCTGCCCTATGAGGAGAGGCTGAGGGAGCTGGGCTTGTTCAGCCTGGAGAAGAGAAGGTTGAGAGGGGACCTGATCTGTGTCTATAAGTGCCTGAAGGGAGGCAATGAGGAGGATGGGGCTGGCCTCTTTTCACTGGTGGCCACTGACAGAACAAGAGGAAATGGCCACAAACTGAAGCATAAAAAGTTCCATGGGAACTTAAGGAAGAATTTCTTTACTGTGAGGGTGACAGAGCACTGGAACAAGCTGCCCAGAGAGGTTGTGGAGTCTCCTTCTCTGGAGATCTTCAAGACCCGCTTAGATGCAGTCCTGTGCCACGTGCTCTAAGTGGCCCTGTGTGTGCCGGGGGGTTGGACTAGATGACCTCTAGAGGTCCCTTCAAACCTTAGGCATTCTATGATTCTCATCTGTCCTGATAGCCACAGCTGGTGAGATAAAATACTTACAAGTAGTCCCTCAACCTGCCCTTCCCTCTGCAATGTGAAACAAATTTTGGAGGAAAGAGCTTGCAGGTGATTGTGAATTCTACAATATTCTGTTGTGATTAACAGGCTTCGGATGCTGGTTTGTGCTGTGTGATCTCATATCAAGGCAGAGCTTGAGCTCATTTTTTTAGCCAATATTTTATATCATGATACAGGATGAACTATACTGTGATATTATCAACTTGTTGTTGCATTTTTTTTTAAATAGAGAACAGTATGTTTACTTGCTATGCTTAGAATGGAGTTAGTTGTCAAATTTGGGATTAGGCTGTGTTAGATGTCCTTTGCCTTCTCTCATAGCATGGGGTATGATTCACTGGAAATCATCCTTGCTTTTTCATCTGTGCAATTCTGTGGGCTTGCAGGTTCCTGAGCCTTTGTTGCCCTTCACAGTGGCTGTCCCTGCTCTCTCTGATGCACTGGAATGTTTGTGGTTCTGGACCACAGTTCTAAGCATGCTGAAGTGACTACAAGGTGCTGGGAAGTGTTTGGTGAGGTGGAGTTGTACAGGATGTCCTTACAGCTGTGTCCAGAGTGACTCCTCGAAGCTTTGGAAATGAAGTGGCTAACGAACACATGGTTGTGGGATGGCAGCCCTAGTCTGTTTATCCCTGCTAGTATTCCTGTGTTCTTATGATTCATTTGCCTGAAATTGCAGATTGCACTAATAGCAGAGCTGAGTCTGGGATTGAAGAGTGCTGACGTCAAGTTTCATGCATCAGTCATAAGACTGCTTTATTTTTACCTTTTCTCTTAGTTTCCATCTCTGATTTTCTTTTCTTGCTTCCTCTCTTCACTTCTTTCCTCTTGCATTTTTCTTGCATTTTTTTCCACTTGGCCTTTATCTCTCCACTCCATGGTGTCCTTGTAAAATTAGATCAGTTTGAATTTAGCATTTTATTCTGCTTCAGATGCTTTTACTGTTTCTCCATACTGTGCATGCTCTGGGAAGGGATGTGCAAGTTGTGGTCAGGACTGAGTAGCAGAGCTAGAGAGATGTGCTAAGTTTTGTTTGCCAGTTCCTTTTTGCACTCTTTTTTTAGTTATGAAGTTGCTGTATCAAATAAGGAAGGAGCAATAAAGCCAGAGAAATAACTGATATTGATGAGAAGCAAAGTGAGGAAAAGTTGTTTGATCCCTGGTTCCAAGGATAATGCAGAGTACTGAGGAAGAGGAATTTCCAAAGATAATTCCTATTTTGTAGAAGCTTTGAAGGTTAAAAGCTACTCCTGTCTTTGCAGTTGTGCATGTGGGATTTGTTGTGCAATATCTAAATATCTAATCATATCCAAAACATTGTGTTATAATAGGAAAATGCGGAAGTACCTGGCATGGTATAGCATGATGTATTGAAAAATAAGTAAAATCCAATGCAGTTTGCTCTTACTCTTTTGGTACATTAAAAAGAATCTTTTGAATTTGATCCTTTTCTGGTCATTTCCTGATTGCTTTATCCTGCCTATTTCTACCATGTATATACACTGCTCTCGTCTTCACCCTTTTAGCTTCATTTATCAAAGTGTATGTTCAAGTGTCAAATCTTATGATCATTGCAGGTGCATCAGGTCTCTCCTTCCCAAGTAATGGTAGGACACAGTATATGTTCTCGATTTGGCCTTCCAGTCTCCCAGCTGGGGGGGGGGTGGCGCGGGGGGAGGTGTCGCAAAGTTACATAATCACCTCTCAAAGCTTGTCTTGTCTCACATAGGACGTTTCCTGAATCACTTTGGCTTGCCCTACCTGTCTTGTGTAGAATTTTATGAAACACCTCAGTTAGTTTTCTGTNTTTTTTTTTTTTTTTTTTTTTTTTGGAGAGGTGGGGGTGGCGCAGGGGGAGGTGTCGCAAAGTTACATAGTCACCTCTCAAAGCTTGTCTTGTCTCACATAGGACGTTTCCTGAATCACTTTGGCTTGCCCTACCTGTCTTGTGTAGAATTTTATGAAACACCTCAGTTAGTTTTCTGTTAAAGTATGGTTTTCTTTTTTTACTTTTCTGTCTTATAACATGAATTACCAGACCTCGTGTCCTCTCTTGCAGCTTGCTAAGTTGTCCAAAATAAAAAAACTGTCTAAAACTGTCTTCATGACTAATGTGCTCTTTAGCTTGGTCCCTGATTTGACCATGCAATTTTGAAGACCCTCTGTGGACTTTACTTAGAGTTGATATGTCAATCTTTCAAATTTCTGCGATGTTAGCAATATAAAAAGTAAATTATAGCTGGAAATCAACTAGCTCCAGTTGATGATTTTCATCTTGCTAAACTTTTGCCATCTAGTCTAGGCTAATCATGCTTTGGCTTGCTGCATATTCAGTAAACTGTCTCCTTCAAAAGGCTATTCAGTCCTCTCATGAAAAAGCCATCAAATAATATTTGGAATGAAATGCCTTGGGACATGCATATCTCTTCTTATTGACAACTAAGCCCTACTTTAGTTCTGTATCCTTCATCTTTTTGTTTTAAAATGTCAAATGACAAGAAAGGGAAGATAGATATTTTTTAGTGCATGAACATCTGGCTTAATTTAATAAATTATATTTTTTGGAACAGAAGTATAATGAGTATTGGAGAGTTTCATTGGAAAAGGGCTTGAAAATTCAAACTGGAGAATGGTGGGGATATGGACTGTATTAAAGGAAGTTTTACAGCTAATGTGAAATTTGTGATACAAGATAACAAGCTGATGTTAATGAAAAGTATTGTGAAATCATTTTTAAGGAGTAATATTAACCCCTAAAATAGACAAATGCAAAAAAATTTCATGCAAAAATATTTTTGTGTTTTAAATGTTTTACTTTTTTTTTTGACAGCCTGGCTTTGCATCCTGAGCGTGTGTTGGTGGCAACAGGTCAAGTTGGAAAAGAACCATATATCTGTGTGTGGGACTCGTACACTGTGCAAACTGTATCTGTTCTGAAAGATGTTCACACACATGGTATAGCTTGCTTGGCTTTTGATTTAGATGGTCAGGTATGTAATTAACATTTTTTTTTTCAAACACTTAAGAAACTGTTTATCTGTTGGAAGTCTTTTTTACTTTTTTAAGGAAGTGTATTGACTTGGGTTTTATCTACTTATTCTCAGGTCCAGAAAAATGTTGGAGTTAGTAGTGACTGACAAATTTTTACATTTGGCAAGAAAAGTGTAACTTCAAAAGAGATTTGAATGAAGATGAGGTGATAGGGAGATTCTTCAAGGTACAATCAGGCCCAGGGAGGCTGTAAAAACCTCTCTTTCTCTCCCCCTCTCTTTCTCTCCCCCTCTCTTTCTCTCCCCCTCTCTTTCTCTCCCCCTCT
>VWPW01017239.1:855019-915971 GCA_013389825.1 Crypturellus undulatus | reverse complement strand
CTGAAAAAAATCGGTATCAGAAAGATTTGCAGTTTTCATCTGTCAAAATTATGATGCTCCAATTCATGAATAAATAATAAAATATTTTACTTCCTTAAAAAAACACTATACAACTTCATTTTGTATAGTTTTTAATACTGCTACATTTTTTTTCTGATAAGAATTTACATAGCACAATAACATTTTCACCGATTAACAAAGGTAATACAATTGGCTGTTAGCTATTCTGATCAATGATTTGTGTAAAGTAGTTTTTGCAATGTCTTCACAGATCTTCACAGATGAGAATATGATCTTAAGGTTTAGAGCATTTAAAGATCTTAAACTTTTTTTTTCCCATATTTTCTTGGAATGATTTTTGCGCTTTTCTGGTTTTATAGTTTAATAGGCTTCAGATTCTTTCTGTATGTGTATATACTTGAGTACACTAATCCTTTAGAGAAAGTTGTGGGCCTTGTTAGATTCCGATTTGGTAAAGGACTGAGTTATTCATCCATATTTTAAAGACTCAAGTAAGGGACTCTTTCAAACTTTAGCTATTATATCTTTTATTGATTAAATCTTTTATTCATAACTTGAAAAATTTTACTAATTGTATAATAAAATAAAAACATAAATAGTTTAATTAACCTCAGTGATATTTGTTTTTTTCTGTAATTTGCCCAGATTGATACTTAACATATATAACATAGATAATTATACATAGTAAATTGGCATTATGTTTATATGAGATGATGTTACTTTTTTATAATCATGATGCAATGGAATAGATATTGATTCTAATTCAAATTTATTGTGATTTTGTTATCCCTCAAAATTATGACTCTAACCTTCCTTTAATGTTTTGAGTTATTTGTATTTATTTATTTAATTTGGATATTTTTAGCGTTTGGTCTCAGTTGGTTTGGATTCAAAAAATACAGTATGTGTATGGGACTGGAGAAAAGGGAAGTTGTTGTCAATGGCACCTGGTCATACAGACAGGGTAAGTATAACTAAATGATGTGTTAATAAAATTTTATTCTGTTAAGATGCTAAAACATGTCTGTCTTCTAAAATACATATGAGATGTCTCAAATATGAGAGCTTTGTCTGAACAAAAGCGATTTTCTAGACTATAGAGATTGATTTCATTTGCATGAACTTTAAAACTGCATATATAACTTTAAAATACTGCATATTTAAAATACGTAAATCTTCTAAAGTAAAACCTGTAACTCATTTTTGTATGCTTTTTCTGACTATGAGTGGATATGGAAAGTGCCAGAGTAAGGTGGTACTTGACTGTAATCCAAAAGTAGAAAATGATAATCTGTTATAAAAACATAATCTCTTAGATTTTCTAATTCATAAATCAACTTCCATGCTATACTAACATATATTGTACTTATGCTGGAGGGAAAAATATTTAAACCATTTCAGAAATGCTTCTAAATATGTTTTTTTATTGTCTGTTGATCAGTACAGAGCATATGGTCTTCTAATTTGATATAAATTGTTACTATTTTCTTTCCTGCTGCTAGAAAGTCCATCTCTGACGTTCTTTCTTTTTCTTTTTATTATTATAGATATTTGATATTTCTTGGGATTTGTACCAGCCAAACAAGCTTGTCAGCTGTGGTGTCAAACATATCAAGGTAATGAAATAAGTATTTATAATGTATTTAAGGTATTAGTTTATACTGTGTGAAATATGTGAAAAATAGAATCTAATAGGAATATATCATTATAATCTAAAAGTTTCTCCGTAAGAATAATATTCTTAGGTTCTAGTTTGTACTTGATTATCCTAGACATTTTACGATGTAGAGAGGAACAGACCATCTTTCAACAGACCTCTCAAAGCCATCTGCAGTTTAACAGATAGAAAATTAGCAGGAATTAGACAGTTGTCAGGATCGCCATGTATAATGATCATGATATAATTTAAAATATAGGTAGTCTGAAATACAGTGTTTAAGATCTCAAATAGTATAAGAGAATTTAAGAAGTACGCTGATTTGAGGTTGGTATTTAAGTTTCTGATTCTGCTTGAGAAGTTAATGAATGGTCACACTGATGAAATGAGTTGAGAAACATATTTTGCAGTTTGAGAGAATACAGGAATATAGTGTAAAGATAAAGAAAAATGCTTGATCTTAATTCTTTTTCTGTACCCTGCCTGTGTCATTTCGAACAGCAGAGTTATATTACCTCTTAGAGGATTCATAATTTGGACAGTTCACACATTTTCAACTCGATCATTTTGTAGAGCCATTCTGATGTTTTTGTTGCATGTACCCACAAGCAGCACAAACAGTTCAGCTCTCTGCCATGAGGATTATCAGTGCTCAACTGCCACCAGCTGTGAGCTGTCACTACCTTCTCCCCTGGTCTGTCCATCTTCTGTCTTACCACATAACAGCAGTAGATGGCATCTTGAAATTCTGCATTACTCTTGCATCTAGCTTCACACAGCAGGAAGATTATGTTCTTTTTTGTACACTGAACTCTTAGGTGAATATGAAGGAATTATTTATTGATTTAGCATACTGTTTAGTGTTTTGTTTAAAAAAAATTCGTGAGCTTTATTAGTAATTACCTTTTTCTGCTTCAGGATCTGAAAAAGACCATTATGCTGCTACTGAGCTAACATTTCCCAACCATAATTTAATATATTAAAAGTGGCTTTATGTTGTTTTAGGATTTAAAAGCATTTAAAATTATTGAGAACGTTTTAAAAACAATGTGCTTCCTTAAAGACAACTTTCTAGGGTTCAGGTTTTTATTTAGAGTTAAAAGTATTTTCATCAGGCAAGAAAACATTCCTCCTTCATATTTCTTTAGATATCAAATAATTATTTTTGTTTTATTGTTTGTTACCTCACAAAACATTTTAAGCAAACTGTAAAATGATTTAAGGTAGGTAGACAATTCCAAATGAACAGAGTCAAGGCTCAGATATGTCATATTCTTTTGTATTGTGTCTGGTTGTCTAATTATACAGTAGTTGTGCAGGTAACTCGCAAGCAACAACATAATCGTGACTCCATGAGTTGTGGTTAAAGAAATAATGGATGTGTCTAATCAGAGTATGGTTATTTTGAATTAAATATTGTTAGTACAAAAATGTTTTCACTGATACAGTGCTACATTATCCTATACTAATTGACTTCTCTGCTCAGAATTTTGAATAGATTATTGGTAACAAATAAACTCATTCTGAAATGTAGTTTAGTAAACAAGTAAATGAGGAGGATGCATGATGCAATGTGAATGTAACCTGTTAGCAGTGATGAAAGAAATGCTCTCATATTTAGCACTGGATTACGAGTTCTGCCCAGCAGCCTGTTGGCTTTCTAGCGTGCGCTGCCATGTGCACATGGTAGGCTCTGGCGGGAGAGGCAAGTGCTGCTTGTCTGAAGGGATGTCGGAAAGTAGAGTGTAGCTGTATATCTGCTGGGCAAGTACTGTCTTCTGACAAGAGATTTTTGCATCTTTGTAAAGTCCATCTTTGGTTTAGCAGTCTGTAACACATATTGCATCACCAAAGGGGAAATTCATCCTTACATTACTGGTATAACCACATGCTGACAGCTTATTAGATCTCATAAGTGTCTACCTTAGATGACTGCTATATAATCAGTATTTCTGAGTCTATAGCAAAATGAGTTGCTTTCAAACAACGCATGGTAACCCTATCTGAAACTTATGTACTCAAATCAAATATTGGATGTTTAAAGTAACATCCAGCACTTTGCACTGCACTGCAATGCAGCACTTACAAATAGAAAATGCTCCACTTCAGCTCAACTTATTCTGTTATGAAACCCTGTTCAAAAATTATTGAAAATGCGGACAATTGAAAAATTACGAATTACTGAAAGAATTTCAGTCTGTTTTGAAACTGAGACAAGGAGCTCTTGCTCACTAGTCTACTGCTAGGTTTTGTGGAAAGATGACGTTGTTTGGTTGAATAAAATTTTGTTAAATAACTGGAAAACTGAAGTAGAGAGAAGAGTATGGAAGCTCATGTATTCTGGAGGCAAAGTACTTTTCTCTTAACTAAATTAATAGCATATAATCATTATATCTTACAGTTCTGGAGCTTGTGTGGTAATTCACTGACACCAAAACGTGGTGTTTTTGGCAAAACTGGTGATCTCCAAACTATATTGTGCCTGGCCTGTGCAAGAGACGAAGTAACATATTCTGGTGCACTTAATGGAGATATATATGTATGGAAAGGAATCAACCTTGTACGGACAATACAAGGAGCACATGCTGTAAGTATCTATCTTTAAATTAATATAAAATGTTGGACAATTTCTGGAAAGCCATAAAAAGGGAAGGAAAGCACAAGATCACCTGATCTGCCTTGCTCAGAGGGAATGAACTGTACTGGTGTGATTCTTGGTGTGTGTTTGACTTGTTCTTAAACAACTTTACGATTTCATGATTTATTTAATATCCCTGTCTCCCTCCCTCTATGGTTGATGCTGGTAGATATACTGAGTATTGGATTGAGTGCAACATTTAGATCTCTTTGTACAATATATCTCCCATTATAGTTGATGGTGGTTTAATCAATCAGTAGAGTCAGAAATGTATTTTTATTTAACTTTAAATGAGTATCTGTGACTCTATTCATTTACCCTTGCTTAGGTATCTAGTGCTGTTTAGGAACTGCCCTTGCTTTTTTGAATTGAGTCCTACTAGCTGATTATCTGATAGCACTCTGCACTTCAGTGTTTGTACCCTGTCACCTAGGTCACTTGTAGGCACCTATGTTTAGTCATTTTAAATTGGCTCAGTCACTCCTTACTTATCTTGCTATCTTTTACTGCACTAATTCAGCTTTTTAGAACAGTATACAGCTGTGAAAAGTGAAGATCTATCAGTGAAAATGTAGTAGCTTTGTTTCAAATGTGCTTAGTAACTTTTCATTTATAAGCAACATGTTTAGTGCAACTAGGAAATTATTTAAATTTTTCTACTTTTTTTTTTCAATATTCTTTCATACCATACAGTTTTATGATACAGGCTGGCAGGAAAAAAACTCCTCACTTAATGTTTCATAGTCCAGTTTGTACATGCCAAGCTATGATAGTCCTTTTCTTCTTATTGTAGTAGGGCAATTTAGTGCAAGACTCAACTTTCAAGGTTGTCCATGTATTAATCAAAAACAAACCACCCTTTTTCATGTTCTTTGAACTTATGATGCTTGTAAATGTCAAGATGATGCTATATTATTTGCTGTTTAAAGATTGTTTTTTAATTTTGGAAAGCAATTCTAGGTATTATTTGAGGCTGAACCCGCATTAATTAATTGAAATAACGTGGGAATTGAATCCCTACGGTCTAATTTTGAAAATCTGAGTAAAAGCAGTAAAAGTTAATTTTCTTTTAACATAAGAAAAAAAAAAGTATATCTTTCATAAGAATATTTCTATTACATTTTCTAGTATTTCTCATAAAAATTCATTTTCAACTGAATGTGGCAGTTGATGCATGGAGATGCATGTAATCGAAATATTAAAACCACTCTTCATATTTGGTTGGGATAAAATGGAGAAAGTGATGCATGATCTATGTGTGGGATTTCAGTCAGTCTGTTGTAGGATGACCCTTTTAATTTACCGATGATTTAAAAATGGATGGTTAGGAATTACTAGTTCAACCCATTTAAAATTATTAGCTATTTCAGAAAACTTTATAATGTGACAGTGTCTCTAACTCTGAATAAAAACTAGAGTTTATTAAGAACATAAGTGTGAGGAATGTATCCTATATTTGATTTTTTGCCTTTGACATTTCTACATATATATAGTATGTATATATGTATGAACAACAACAACAAAAAAGCAATGTACATATATTCTTCTATATGCAGCCATTGGGACGTGTAAATTATTCACTAAGGTCCAAGTCAAAAGCCAAAACGTATGAGGGAATATTTTAGCCTCCAATCGTTCTCTGATTATTAATCTATACCTTTGGAACTCCCCCTTTTTTTCCTTTATTTTCTTAAGGATACCTGGATATTTACTTTTTAATATTGAAGTTTGGGAAAAGGAATTTCTAAATGGTTTAGATTGCATACACAGACCTGGACTCCCAAAGGAAGCAGCATACTTTGTTTTCTATCTAAAACTGATTAGGAAAATACCTTTCCATCCAGTTCAGTGCTGTAAAAGGCCTCTGTCCCATGTATCCATCTGCTTTTTATCTGTTTCAATATGAAAAAGCCCAATCATTAAACACAGGACGATGAGAACTTCTTGCAGCCTTGTCTCATGTGCTGCGTAATTTCCTTGCTGAGCACAAGATCAAATTTGAAGTGCTCTCTTCCTTATTCTTATCTGTAGCACAAGCAGACAAAGCTCAGGTGACCTTGGAGTAGGTCTCATCTAACCTTCTATTTTTGGCCGTGTCCTTTCGGGTGAATGGGGTTGTTCTCTGCACGTGACTTCACAGGTCTTTTCACAAGAGATTAGAATTACTACAAATCTCACCAATTTAGGAAAATACTATAAAATCTCTAGCTCAAAGAATAATAGTGTATTGTAAGCACAAGATAAAAGTTTGGAATATGAATGTCTCTTCAGGCATACTAATAAGCTACAAAATTAATATAAAATATCTGTCAAATGATAAATTATGTCATCTTATCTGTTCCATTAAAAGAAAACGCATGGAGATGATAATATTTGTGGTGTGAATATGTTGCTGTCAAAGGCATAGAGTGAGCATGATAGGGAATTGGGACAGATCATTCGTTATTGCCTTCAGTGTGATCCTACTGGAATCCTCATTCTTCTTTCACACTTGGTTGCTATCCTTCATCATCACTCCTTATGAGGCTTGAATTATTTGAGGGAAAAAATAAAATTTATTTGAGGAAACATATCTCATTATGTGCATAAAGCACCATGTATTCCTTTCTTGCATCATAAATAGCAGGGATGTGAGATCCAGGAAAATATTTTTTGAAGTGTTAGGGGTTTGAGGACATAGTCTGTCTGGTTGGTGGTAGTCTCTGTTAATGCAGCAAACAGGTTTTCAAAGTTTTGGCCAACATTAATATTGCTGCCTTAATTGAAGAGATATTTTTCACTTTAATAATAATAATACAATGTGAAAAACAAACAGTGATGCCCCAGTGTAAGTAACAGAGGAAATAGATAGCAACCTTAATACCAGCAGACAAAATAAGAATTAACAGGTAAACCACCAAACTATCTGTCTCCTGTCATAGTAATACAAAAAACTATAGACAGAAGAAAGAAGAGCTGCTAGTAGATTCATGTTGGAGTTTAACTGGGAAATGAAAAGGTGGAAGCAAGCAGCGCGTTGGAATGAAATGGGACATCGCTTGCAAGAGGACTACGGTTCCATTAAACATAGAAGTAGGAGTGAAAGGGAGCAAAGATGAAAATGAGCAGTAGTTAACAGTAAAAGCATGGCACATATACAGAGCATGTAAGATAGTAATGGAAAATTGTGGATTTTTTTTCAAAACTCTCTTTCCTGAACAATAGTGATAATAAAAGTTTTAAAAGAGAAAAGGAAAACAGGGCAACATGAAAGTATATGTAAACTTGCTGGCAGAGGTAATACTTCAGGAGATTATTTGTAAGCAGTACATCTGATTCTGTAAAGCTAATATTCATACAGAGTAGTTTAAAACAAAAACTCATTAAGCATATGTCACACTTTTATGTTATCTAAAAGAGCAAACAATAGAATCTTCTTTTTATTATTATTATTATAAGTGCTACATTTGAGGTAACTCAGTAATTGAGTATATTAAACATACACACAAGATGTTACTTAAGTACTAAAACCAAACAGTATGCTTATTTTAAAAACACTATATCTTCTAAAGATTTTTGTGTACTATGCTTTTACCTTGCATAGTAAATGTGCATGAGATGCTTTCTCAGCAGCTGAATAATTTAGTTTGAGATAGTCTTTCCGAGGTACACATTAAAGTTGTGTGGATTGATGTCAGAAACTGAGGTTAAATAACAAGCTTGAGGTTAAATAACAGGCACCCTGTTAAAACTACTGCGCGTCTATGTTGGTTGGCTGCATGCTGATTAAATATAGATGGAAACAATATAACAAAGTTAAATGAATGGTTTTAAGCTGTTGTCGTGTAGCAACACACAAAGTCTTGTAATGTTTTTCTGCTACTGCTTAGACTGTTCATGAAATTAAAAGGTGACTGTCCACTTATTTCAGTCATGAGAGACATATAGACAACTATTTTTAATTTGTTATAGTGTAGGCACATTCTCAATTAACTGTTTTGGGTGTAGTTTGTTAAGAAGTTTGAATTTGACTATGATGTCTCTGCCCCATAAACATACTGAAATTTCTTCTAAAGATGTTCAATCCTTTTCCTTGTTATGCAGTATCTTGTTAGAGAGGGTACCTTAGAGTTAGGGCCTGGCATGTGTGTTATTTTGTCATTTGTGTCCTGTGTGGTATCTAGGGGTAAAACAGAGTCAATGAAGTTTTCATAGAACTGGTTTAGTGTTTCCCATATTGCTCAGCAGAAGACAGTTTCTTCTTCTTCTACTTTCCTGAAGTTTCCATATAATTTGGCCATAATTGCATCTAACTGCAGTAATATGCTTTAGGAATTGCACAGCCAGGATTAGGGTAGTAACTTTTATATGAATTAATGCATTTTAGATAAATTAGGAAATAAGGTCCAGAAGCTCTAGGAAACCTAAGACTACCTCAGTAGCACCGATTTTTTTCATATGTGGGTATATATATAAAAGTAAATAAATAAATGAAAACAGAAAAATATTAATACGGTAGTATAGACCATATTTAACCAGTTCTTGTGTTTCTCCATTTTCCAAATATAGTTTTTGGTATGTCCAGGCATTTAATACTTTGTTTGCTGTCATTCAGGGCTCCCCCACCCCTCTGGCCTATTGAAAGGAACAGAGATGTAATACAAGCTGTTTTTATTGGAAAAATAAGGAATGTCCTGAATTTTGAAGGAGAAAAAAAATAAAGAGAGACAATTCATTTGAATTATTACTTTCAGGATCTTCTCATTCATTTTGAGCAGGCAGATATAATGAAGTAAAAGTGTGTGATATTTGTAATCTTTCTCGTTTTCATGAGAAATTCCTTGTAGCAGTAAAAGGTAGGTCCCTTTAACTTTTAAACTTTTAAGGTGGAGTACCTTTACCTCTTATTTTGATTCAGGAGGACTATCAATTAAAAAAAAACAAACAAGCAAACAAACAAAAAAAAAACAAGAAAAACTATTTTTACCCTCATTATTTAATTGGCTCAAACAAAATCAGAGCATGAGTTTGCCCATCATCACTGCTAGGAGACTGGTGACTTTTAAGAACACAATTATGTTAATGACAATTCCAGACTGAAGGATTATGAGAAGCTGGAAAGCTCCAAAGTTGCATTGCCTTAGCAATCTTGGCAGTTTCTAATAGCGAAGATTTAGTAGAAGGATTGGCCAAGCCAGCAGAATTTTCCCCCCACTTAACACTAATAAGTAAATGAAGCTCAAGTTTAAGCTCAAGTTCCTCCATTTCATAGTGATTGACCGTATTACTAAGGGGCCTTTTTTGACTTTTACCTATAATTCTACGATTCCTGTGTCACAGAGACTGACATGAGGCTGTCCTATTGCATTTCAAGAGATTGAGCAAGCACATCTGCCAAATCTCCTTGACAACCAGTATGTCCTTTTCAAGATAAGGGAAGCAGATTAATGCTGGACCTGCCTGACCTTATCTTCAGAACATTCGGCCAGTATCCTGCATCACCAAATGTCTGAATTGTTTTTAATACTAATTAAATCATGGATTTTAAAAGGAGTCAATCAGAAAAAGAAAATTATCTAATTCTGTTATCAACGTTGCATTCTGAAAAGAGCTTCAGAAGATTTAAGTATGCCAAAACTTGGGTAGAATTTGGTATGTGACACAAAATGAGCTAATACTCCTTCAGATTCAGATTTGCTCAGTGATGATAAAAAGTTAATGCAGTAAAACAGATGGGCATACACATGCAAAACCAAACGTCGTTTGGATTGTATTTTCAAAAAGTCTTTAGGCTTCTAAAGAAAAAAAAAGAGGGGTTTCAGAACATTAGAGATAGTATGAGTTGGTCTTCCGATCTGCTTATGACTTGAAAATTCTACTACATTTCTGTTTAGTCACAAATATTTCTGAAAATGTGTCATATCATAAAAGCCAATGTCCAAAGTGTGGATATTTCACACGGAAAGAAATGAGTTCTACCACATTTATCTTTGATTCATCATTGTCATTGGACATTTCATCAATATGTTGCTTTTTGTGTAAAAAGAAAGGGAAATTCTCACAAGCCACAACACTGGATTCTCAATTGTTGGCAGTAATGTGCTTCAGTACTCAAAATTACATCTCGGAGAAACTGTAGGAATGGTGGTACTTCTTTACAAAACTGAAATTTCAAAATAATATTATAGAAGTTTTATGCTTCTTATTGTTTTACTATCTCTTTGACAGTAGTTCAGAACCACATTTTCCCTTCCATAATTTTTAATGATTTCCTCTTTTTTTTTTTCTTCTTGTAGCTGACTGTTAAATATTTCTATTAAGTGTAGGAATAATTTTTAAACTTCACACAGAAGTATTAGCTGAAGTTGTGTTTTTTAGAAGCACCACATACTGAAATGTCTGAGATGCTTTATAAAATAAGTTAGACTGGTGAGTTGTTTTAGTTCTTGTTTCCTGAAGCCTACTTTTATAATAAATTATAAAATATCATTATCAATTTATATTCTTTGTCATAAAATGTAAAAAAACCCATCCAGTTATGTTTATAAACTGGTTCCATGGAAGCTAACTAATAACAATAAAGGGCCTGAACCAAGCCTAATGGAGATCCCTGGAAACCTTTCTGCTAACATTGGACCAAAAATACTTGACCAGTTCAGAGTCCTTAGCCTGTTCCTTGAAAGCATGATGCGTTTGTGTATGTGAGATATTTGTACAAATAAAAGGGATTAATTAGATATAGTAAATGTTATTTTGTAGCAGTTTGGAGTGGTGAGTCATGATAAACAATGTTTTTAGAGTTCCAATCTATGAAATAATTCGAATTTGTAGGTTAGATGAGTGGAATGTTTTAATAGATTGTTTTTATAGTGTGAGCATAAGTTAATCTGGTATCTGTGCATATTGCTGTTGTTCATTTTAGCCACTTGAATCAAAGATTGCCGTCTGTTTTATTCTTTTTGCCATGTTTACTATAGCAAAGGTCATGCTAATGTGCTTGACATGCTTAATGCATTATAGAGGTGCTCGGTCCTTTCAACAGCATAAGAGGTGGGAAGACGTTCTCTACCATCACTGAGAAGAATTCTGCGTTGCATCATGGTATCTGTAATCTGTCTGTACTCTTAAACAGAATTTTCTTTTCTCTTCAGGCAGGAATTTTCAGCATGAATGCCTGTGAGGAAGGGTTTGCCACTGGTGGCAGGGATGGTTGCGTTCGCTTGTGGGATTTAAATTTTAAACCAATTACTGTGATTGATCTCAGGGAAACAGACCAAGGATATAAAGGTAAAAAGAATCCTGTCACTTTTGGTGTACCATCAGGTAGGAGATTTGTCACTATATTAAACAAGTAAAGACTTCTTTAAAAAAAAAAAAAAAAAATGGTTGCATGNCACTATATTAAACAAGTAAAGACTTCTTAAAAAAAAAAAATGGTCGCATGTGTTTTTATATGAATTATTTGCCAGATGAGAAATATTCTGTGTTTTGAGGATGTCCGCTGGTGAAGATCACACAGTCCTTCAAAGGAATGTAAAATATCATAGAGAATTTATAGACACAGAGAATAAACTTTTTCTCCTCTAAACTGAGAAGATGCACATTTCTTCTACAGCACAGCAGGTTTTACCAAGGAACAGTAACACTGACTGAGAACTTGGAAGATGCAATGAGGTCTATAATGAAAAACAACAGAGTGCAGTATTGGCTTCTATAGTTAACCAGATTTTTAGCAAAACTTTATGGAAATACTAATTCACGCTTCCATAGTGTTTAGAACTCTGCCTAGATATACGAAATATGTAAGGGATGACTTCAGTTTATGGTTTGTGTCATGTTAAAATTTTACATCTAGCAATTTACAATATATTTAACATTATTGTCCTAGATATTTTTGCTCTGTTAAATTAGAAAAATGAGAGGAACTTGCACTGCAGCACTAGTGTCACTCGCAGTTTTGCTCTCAGTGGAATTAGTTACCCCAAGCCACTCATTTTGCGCTAACCTTTTGTAAGGTAGTGCCAAGAATATGACATGTAGTGCAGTGTCGAAAGACAGTCGGATATGTCAGTGACAATAAATAACTTATTACAAACAGTAAAAATAAGTATTTGTGTTTTGTAATTGATTTCAAAACCCAACCAAGATTGTCAAATAGTCCAACAAGACTGAATGCAGTCTGTTTTAGATGCGCTGGAATGCACTGAATGTTATGACTGGGACAATTTGAGAGAAATAATCCCTTCAATCTGCAAAGGACAAGCATCATATGTATTCATGCTTTCTTTGCTTCTTAAGAAGATAGACTTATTTTCTATCTCCAGTATTTTGTAAACCTACACTTTAACTTATTCTTTCTGGATAATCATTTCAGTTTCCGTGTATCTGACAGATTCATTTCAAACCATTTAAAACATCACAAATTCATTATTTCTAAATACAATAATTACATATTGGGATTTCACTGAAACTATAATTAATCTTTCACAGAAATGTGTATATAATTGGACTCGCCCCTTCAAATTAGGAAGATTAAATCTACTTTTAAATGTATTTCTATTAAAGGAAAAATACCCATTCGTGTTAAGCTATCTTTCTGTTTTCTTGTACGCTTTAACCAATCAACTTAATATTCTTTGGAGATACTCCAGATCTGCTAATTAAATTCTAAGTGAATGCATTTTGAAATGAAACTATTCTGCTGTTGTATCTCATTTTCAAAATGATACCAATGTCAGTGTATCTGTCATTTTTGCTATTGTTAATTATTAGTTTTTGTAGATATTTCCTCTTTTGGTATATTTATTTTTCAGTACCATATATATATATATATATATATATATATATAAACATATATATATAATAATGTATATATTTGGTACTGAATATATATATTTGGTATATATTTTTTCAGTATATATTTCAGTTTAACTGTAACCCCCTTTAAGTTTCTAATAAAATGAGATGTCATTTTCTTTTAGCAACAATAAAAAATACGTAGTGTAGTGGTGAGTGCTGTAATAGGACTGTGAAGCACTTGTTATAATTTTGTTTGTCCTTTTTTTTTTTTTTTTCTTTTCTTTTGAGCATAAACATATGCCCATTTTTGGCAAAAACTTTGCCACTAAACACATAACCTTTCTGTTACAAGCAGTTGAAAGTTTCATTTTGTTCCCTGTATGTTTCTTATTTCTTTTGAATCTTTTCTCTGCCCCAAAGGGTCTCCTTTGCTTTTAATGGACGAGACTCTTGCCAGGAACTCTGCAGAGTTCTTCTTGATCAGTTATGAGAACTGTAACTCATCTTGCTTGTCAAATGCCAGTAGCATTTAACACTTTCTATTAAATTCAGTTTCCTGTATCTTCTCCCCTTGGTCTTTTATATTACTGGTTCTTTTTACCCTTATCTCTTTGAAGATTACCTTCATGACCTTGCCTATTCACTTTTTTAGTTGCATTCTCTGCCTCTCTCATACTTTTATCTGAGGATAATTTTATCTGCATGTGCACACTCAAGTACTGTATCTGTATGGATGTATGTCCGTTGTTTCTAGATATATCTCTTTGCAACCAAGCTATTTGCCAGAATATTTGCAACCACCACAAGAAGTTTCAGATTACAAAAACAGATCTCTTAAACATTCTGACTATTTATTTTTTACTAGCTGTAGACAATATAGCCATGTAATGTTCATATCATAGAAATGAATGATAGGGTGATCATGCCTAGTGGGTCACAAGAAGAACAAATGTGTAAAGTGAAACAGTTGATGATGAAGGCTTGCATCCATAGTATGTATCCGTTTTGACGGATGCTTAATTGCGTTACTACTGGTCTGGTTCTGTGTAATGAACATTGCTTAGCAGCTGGAGGGAATTTGATGAGCTCCACATTTCAGTTCAGTTTCACATGGAAGCTTTTTTGCACTCAGAGGGTGTTCTGAGGGCAAAGCATGATAAGCAGATGTGATCCAGGAGTTGTGCTTCCAAGGCTTTCCTTGTCAGAACTGTAACACCAATGTAGATGCACAAGATTGGAATGCTAACCCTCATATTCACTGCTGCTATGACTTTTCATTTTCTTCGTAACTTCAGTAACTTATCTTCTCTTTACACTTAAATATTTTTCAGAAGCACATTGACTCATACTATTACAATATTCCTTTCCTTAGTTTTATAGGTATAATATTTCCTCATTTATATTAATCCAGAATAGTTTTTCAAAAAACATTGCCTCTATAAAATTCATTTTTAGGCAAAGTGAGTTGGACTTGGGCATTGTAATGAGATGGTTGTTAGATAAACCTTAGACTGGCAAAATTGATCTACACAAGCAGGCTGTAGTGAATCTGGTTTTAAAAGTGCATATTTCTAAAATAGGGCATCTGAGTATATAAGTCATTCTCAGTATACACGTGTCCTAGTTTTCACTTTGTTTATTATACTCCACAAACAAGTGCAACTACTTAGCTCCACTGTAAACCTGGAGGCTACATCTGTTACTCAGAAATGTTAGTTAGAGTCCATCCTCATCCTATTTCAGCAGTTTGTATGTTGTTGCCAGTAAGGTCTATTGTAGTTGGAAAAAATAGTTCCAGATACTCATATGTTATGAAGACTGGCTTTGGAGGGGGTGAAGCATCTCAGCAAACCAAGCTGGGGAAAAGATCAGACTCTTTGACTGTCCTGCATTACTCTAAGATACACTCCACAAATATTACTGTCACTTATCTAATTTGGAGTAGCCCAATTAATAATGTAGGTCTGCTGTTTGATCAGAAATCATATTTTATATTATCAGCTATTTTGAATTACATTTTTGAATATTTCTGTCAGCAAAGGTCAGTATTATCTTTCTCTTAGAGATCTCATAATAGAGGGGTTGACTACTAATTGAAATCAGACTTTTAAAAAATGATTTGAATTCTGTTACTATTCCATGGGCAGTAGATGTGGATGTAGAAGGGAATACATAATGGGAATAAATGGAAGAATACGAGAAAATGTATTTAGGGTATTTCTTGGTTTTCATGGTTTTGTTACATATTCTTTGTCAAGTGATACTTTTATTTCACTGGTTCACAGAATTACTTATATTAAAATATATAACAATTTTCTTCTCATACAGGTCTCTCTGTAAGAAGTGTGTGCTGGAGAGGAGACCATATACTAGTTGGGACACAGGACAGTGAAATCTTTGAAATTGTGGTGCATGAACGTAATAAGCCTTTCCTGATAATGCAGGGACACTGTGAAGGAGAGCTGTGGGCTTTGGCTGTCCATCCTACAAAACCATTAGCAATGACTGGAAGCGATGATCGATCAGTCAGGTGAATATATATATATTTATGCATATGTATTTTTATACTGCATAATATTTTATACCCAGAGCTCGTTTTATAGAAAACATGAATGAAATGTACCCATTTAAATGGCAATAAATTGTGGTATTGATGTGTTTGTGACCCTGTTAATTTATGCATGATATTAGAGCTATCCAACGCTAAAAGGTAGAGGAAATGGATACTTTACAAAATTTACAGAAAGTATCAAATTTTAACAAATTTCATGTAGCCTAATATTAAATACAGCCATATATGTGCAGGTATCCAATAAATATTTCCTTTAAAGCAATTATAATGAACATTGACAGGTTACATAAAAACAAACTAGATGTCAGGTTAACCATATGAACTTTTGTCTACATGTAGTGAATCATCTAGACCGTGAATTTTGTCTCTAGTCTTATAATCTTTGTATAGTGTAGTCCAGCACTTAAAATTTTCACTTTTACCAGATTCATTTTTCTTTTGATATGATGAGAATTAGTTTCTCATTTAGCAATTGCAATAAACTTAATGCATCCATAGTAAGTAAAATCTGTGTTCTCAAAAAGCCTTGTAATGATTTCTTTCTGTAAACTTGGCTTTTCTGCTAAAAAAAAAAAAAAAACCTCAAACTCTTAATTATTAGATATTTAACAAAAATGCCAACACTCAATTTCTAAGTGTAATGTTGGTAAACAAACATTTGCTGAATTATAAATATTGAAATCCTGTTATAGAATTCTAGATACATATTAAATGACAGATGTTGTACATATCTGGTAATTACAACCTCTTACTAGTAGAACTCAGAAGTTATAATATTGCCTAATTACGTGTAGGGACTTTAGATGCATTATGAATGAGAACTTATTAACAGGCATATGTTTATATTGTAAACTTATACATACTTTCTCATTAGATTCTTCCTCACTATTTTAAATAAATAGGTATTCTTTTCTATTTGGAAAACTCCTGTCTTAAAAGTTTCGGATGGAAATTTTAAAATAGGACATCACCATATACATCATTATTTGAAAATGTTGACTTCATTCTTTCTGTTGCGTATTTCCAAACTATTCTCAGTATTTATAATTATTACTGTATTTTAGAATTTGGAGCTTAATAGACCATGCTCTGATTGCGCGGTGCAACATGGAGGAACCAATCCGCTGTGCAGCAGTTAGTACTGATGGAATCCATCTAGCCCTCGGCATGAAGGATGGCTCTTTCACTGTGCTTCGAGTTAGGTACGTCACAAAAATTAAAAGTTGCTAGATTATGAAGTCCTTCTAATTGTTTTTAGTGATAAAGTGTATAGATACACACTGATTCTATTGAGTTTACAAGAGGTGCTCACTTAATTTCTGTTTGAAATCGCTGGCCCTGAGGATTTAAATATATTTGTGCCACTCCAGTTTGAAGGAAGAGACTTTCCATAACAACACTTTTGGAAAGGAAAAATACTTTACTTGCTATGTAAGGCAGGGTTCTAGGACAGAATTTACTTTAGGTACTAGCTCTGTTAGTTCTTCTTGAACTGTCAGGAAATAAACTATCACTTCTTTTTTCTTTGTGTGTGTGCGTGTGCGCGTTTGTGTGTGCATGTGTGTGCGTGTCCAAAGCTTCACAACTTTTGCTCACTCTGCATGAGCCAATGCAGGACCTTAGGTGTCAGCGATCCTTTTTGTCTTTTGGGGCACTAAGACATACTGGACCGTAAAAGCAGCAGTGCTATTCTTGCACCTATACTAGTAAAGTTCATTTTGTCATTTTACGATTTTGTCATTTTTTAAAACTGGGAACTTGAGGAACTTGACCATGTGATACTTTTCTATACTTATGACCTTCTTCTTTCATACTACAGAGATATGACTGAAGTTGTTCATATCAAGGACAGGAAAGAAGCTATTCATGAACTAAAATATTCACCAGATGGGAATTTCCTAGCTGTTGGTTCTAATGACAGCTCTGTGGATATATACGGCGTTGTTCAGCGATACAAAAAAGTTGGGGAATGTATTGGATCTTTAAGTTTCATCACCCATATGGATTGGTCTTCAGACAGTAAATATTTACAAACCAATGATGGCAATGGGAAAAGACTGTTTTACAGGATGCCAAGTAAGATTTTAAGCTGCCTTTATGATAATTTGAACATGTTAGAGATCTATAGGAGTTTTATGAAAACAGCTAAATATAGATCCTGGTTCCAAGAACTGATTTGCACAGAAAATGTTTCGTTTTCAAGATTGTATAAATATTTACTATATATGAGTTAGTACAGCATTTTTACCAAAGTTACTTAAATATTTTGCCCTTAAGTATATACTCTAGTTAACTGCACACATTTTAATGGTAGAGATGCTGAGTTCTTATAATTCATTTTATTTCTCAGAAGTAAAACTTCATTCTCGTATTTCAAGAGAAAAAAATCACATATTCAAATTCTGTTTTTCTGTATCCTAATAGCATTGTAGTATTGAGCTTGAATATTAAATAGGTTATAGTTTGCACTGTATGTTTTTGAAAATATATGTCAAGATCAAGAAATTCTGTCTCAGGTCATCTTGTTTTCTAGAACTACATCTGCTACTTGATTGAGGAATTTCATTTGCAAGGGCTTTTACAGTTGGAAATTTATATTTGATAGAAACAATGACAGAAATTGAACACGAATGAATGTGGCAATATAACTGGATTAGGGAACTGCACAGAAAATGACAATTGAGATACATATTTCCTAACGTAAGGATAACAATATGTCAGGAACTATTCACTGCATACTAAAAGAGATGTTGAAGCTGTGATATGTAAATGATTCAAGCTTGCAACTTTCAAAATGAAAAAATATTACAATCAAATTCAGCTGGGCATTTCACAGATTACATAAATTGAAATGCAAGTATTATTTCCCCTTTATGGCTGGAGGCTATTAAAGAATTATGATAATTAATATATTAAGATTTAGCTTTCAGATTTAGAGTATGTGGCAACTCCGTTATTGTAAATATTTACGAGACAATAGGAACAGACTTACACCTATGAAATGTTTCTTGATCAAAATAATCCCCTCTGCAGTGGGCATTATGTGTGTGCACATTACATAAATCTCCAAATTTAAATAGTCATGATACAACAGTGTTGTGTGGCACAAGGTTTATCTTGCTTTTCCTCTGTGTATGCATTTGTTACATAATTGCATTCTATATTTGTTCTACTCACAATATTGAGTATTTCTGTCATCATCACTTGCTATATTCCCCCTTCATTTATGATGTAGTATTTGTACTTTGCACTGTGCATTGCTTATAGTTCCATGGGGCATTTTTGTGACTCTCTCTGCTGATGTATCTAACTCCTTCTGTATACTACTCTGATTCAGTGCAGCGAACAAGACAGAATATGTTATTAGAATGTTGTAAGAGGTTGTTTTTACAGTGCCTGTTTTTTAATTCTGTCTCAGTTGGATTTAATTTCTGGATATTTTTTGAAAACTTTGTTATTCAGAAAATGTGTTAGTAAATACTAAAGTATTTTTTTTCTGTCAGGTGGAAAAGAAGTAACAAACAAGGAGGAATTAAAAGGCATTCAGTGGGCATCATGGACCTGTGTTTCTGGCCTTGAAGTTAATGGAATTTGGCCCAAATATTCAGATATAAACGATATAAATTCTGTAGATGCAAATTTTATTGGCCAAGTTTTGGTTACAGCTGATGATTATGGAATAGTAAAACTCTTTCGATACCCATGTCTAAGAAAAGGTAGTACTTTTATTTGAGTTCAGTTAGAAATGCTTATGAATTTTTGTCATTCCTCCAAAAAAGCCTTTGTATTTTATATTGTCAGGTATAAAAAATGAGAACATATATATACGGGAAACTTTTTTTCACTATCCTAAATATATATGATTTAAAAGTTAATATTTCTACATTAAAAAGTTGCATTTAAGTAGCCAAAATTTTAATTTAATTAAGAATTATTATGCCTCATACTGGAATATCATGTGTCCTCTCTGTTTCTGTTCGACTTGTTAAAGATATTATATCATAAAATACAACTGTAAATATTTATCATAAAGACGTATTAAAATTTGGGAATAATGCTCAAAGTTGTTGAGCATTATTCCCAAATAATGGGAATGATTTGGGAATCATTCCCGAAGTTATTAATTAAGGTAACCCTGGTAATTGAGGTTTCTTCATTGAACTATTACTTTATAGAAAAGTTTCTTGATACATTTTTCTGATATGCTTCTGAAAAAATTGTTTCACACATATTGAACGAGATTTTTCTTTTTGTTCTAGGGGCAAAGTTTAAAAAATACCTTGGACATTCTGCTCACGTGACAAATGTCAGGTGGTCCCATGATCACCAGTGGGTTGTTTCTATTGGAGGAGCTGATCATTCTGTCTTTCAGTGGAAATTTGTCCCTGATCGGAAGTTGAAGGACTCTCTTCATATAGCACCCCAAGGTAAATAACTTAAAAACAATTGGAGGAAGGGTATTAATAAGGAAGTAAAGTTGGTTGGTGCAAGATAGCTTAGAATTCTCTGGTTTCATGAAGTTCTTTAAACTTTTCAGTTTTTGTAGTATCACCTAAAGACTTGCTTGCACCCTGAATGTACAGTCTATCAAGTTTGTAAAAATAATACTGTGTTCCCTATGTGAGGGTAATCTTAAAAAAGTTCTGATCGTCACTACGAATCTATCCATAGCAATATCTTATCTCACTTAGTTGAGGAAGACACATGCTACATTAGGGATTTTTGGCATGCGTTTTTAGGAGAAAATATAATAATGGACAAGAAAGAGTCATCTTTATAGTTGGAAAAGCAAAACAAAGTATAATATCAAAATGCTAGATTTTATAAAGAAAAATGTTGTTCACAAATGAAAAAAATATTACCTAGGACAAGCAATTTAACTGTAAAAAAAAATGAGTATTTAGTTGGTTCACATTAGTCTGACAGTGTTAGAACCGTCTTTTAGATTAGAGAAATGTTTTGTCAAACCTTAATGTTATTTTCAGATATATTTAAGCATCTTGCCTTCAAATAACATTCTTCATCTGTAGTTGTGGATCAAAATCAGTAATGTAAATGAACTAGGTGTGACATAATGCCTCTTCAAAAAAAGTTACTGGTTAAAACTCTGCATAAAAACTCACTCAGCCTGCATATTTATATATAAACAGGAATTTTTTTCAAGTGTGTAGCATTAACCTATATACTGATATTTTTTATAATAATAGTAATTATTATTACAAGCTCAAGGCTACATTTGAAATAAGTTATTTTGCCTCTTCATTAGTTGACTGGTTGAAGATGTAGCAGTTTTCTTTCTCCAAATATACTGTTTTTTTTTTTTTTTTAAATCCATTATCATTTCAATATATGTCATGTTTACCCATAATTCCTTTAATTGTAGCTCCAATTCTCTCAGATCTATCAGTACTTTTCCTGAATGCGAACATCAGAAGTGAGTACTGATTTAATACTGGACAAATCAGTGCCAAAGAAGAAGCAATATTTCTCTACATCATCTTGAGATTCACCAGAAATTCGCCAGCTGATTTGGTCCTTCATGCTGGGAATGCATTTTCAGTCACTTATTTCCCATGACCCAAATTTCTCGTTAGCCACTGCTTCCCGAGATAAAATTCCCATACTGTAAGTGTAGTGTACGTTCCTTGTTGGTAGGTATGTGACCTGATGTCAGGCTGCATGACATTATATATGACATTATATACTTACTTACTACTATATTGTATAGCTTGAAGGATTGCACTTTATTGTGTGTTTCTAGAAATATTTCTACTGAATGATGATTCTCTGATTACAATTGTGTTATGAGATCTTTTAAAATTCCATTGTGTTCTAGATTGATTTTTCTGTTTAGTTTCTTAATTGGAATATTGTGCAAGACCAATTACTCAATCAAATATTGCAGAGATGTCCAAAAGTATTACATTTATCAACCAGGATTATAATTTCATTAAAAAATGTATAGTGCAATTAATCAAACTCTGCTTTTATGGATCCTGTTTGATGAGCATAAACTGATTTCATAATTTAAACTCTGTGCTAATCAAGTTGCATTCCAATCACTCAGGTGTTAATGTCCAAAATTGTTGACAGTGACAGATTTCTATTTAACCACATTGGTTAAGCCCCTCACCTTTTTCTCCTTTTTATTTTTTTAATATTTGCTTTTTCTTAACTTTTTAAATTTCCATGATTTAGAATTACCCCTTAGCTAACTAGAAGAAATACACTCGGTATCCAGACAAGCTGATTTCAAATTAACTAGCTCCAGTAGCTCTCTTTTAACATTCTTTCCAGTTCCTTTTGGAATGAAAAATGCTTGGCTTTCTGCCGTATGTAAAACAGAAACATTAGGTAACAACTCTTTTTGTGCAATCACTGAAAATTGTGCCATTTTTATCTGCTATATGATAACTCTTTTTTTTTTTCTTAATCTACTTGAATATTTTCTACTTCTGCACAGATCTTAGTTTCTGTTTTATACACATTACTTCAGTCTTTTCTTTCTTCCTTTCCTCTGACCGTTGAATGAAAAGTAGCTTTGCTCAAAAACAAACGCACACACACCCCTATATACTTTCAATCTGGCCTCTCTGCAGTACCAGTGGAATTCAGGAAAGCCTCATGTGATCCTGTCAAACGCTAGCAGTTAATGTTGTAGTCAATGTAAGCATTGATAATCTAATCAGAAACATTAAGTTGTTGTTTTAAACATTTTTAGTGTTGTAATTAGGTTGCTATTTCTGTTCTTGATTATAGAGAGTCTGGTTGATTCTAATAGTGATGAGTCAGATTCAGATCAGTCTGATGTTCCAGAGCTGGACTCTGAAATTGAGCAAGAGACCCAGATCACCTATCGTCGACAGGTAAAGATTTTAGTTCTAATATGTTTTCCAGGGTTCAAGTAGATCTTTAATCAGCACCTCTTGAAATCTGAGAAATTTAGCAAAAGCACTACTATCTAAGCGTTCAAACTGAACAAAACCAAAATGATCACATGCACTCTTTAGAATTTTGGTTTTAATTTCTACATTATTTAAATTACAGTGTATAATAACTGGCTACAGCTTTTTTTTTTTTTTTTTGTGATGGCAGTACACATTTTTGAGTATGAAAAGTGGCTAGGTTCTCAGAGGTATACTTTCCTTGAGAATCTCTTAATTCATATATATACTCTTTTTTGAAGGTTTACAAAGAAGATCTACCTCAACTTAAAGAGCAATGCAAAGAAAAAAGAAGAAGTGCAGCTTCTAAGAGACGAGAGAGCGCTCCAGGGAACAGTATAAGATTGCATTTTGTTCATGGGTATGAAAAATAGAATTTTTTGAAATATAAAAGCACCCTGTACTGACTGACTTTGTGTTTTGTATGTTTAATGATTTAAGAATCTGATGGAAGATTTTTTTATCAGTTGCTTTGTAAATTAATTTTTTCCTTGTTTATGAAAAAATAAACTTATCTTTGATTATTAAAAAGCTTTGATGCCAAGATAGACTAATTCCAAATATGTATCCTAAAAGGAATATGCTCTGAAATTTTAGTTGATGCTTATATTTGAATAATGGTGAATAAATACAATAATTGGCTTTCAACCATATTTTTAAGTCTGTGAAAATTAACATTACTGAAGCTGCAATAGAAACCTTGTCTAGTAGAAGATTTTTTTTTTTTTTTTATACTTGGTAACTTTTCTATTACTATTTTTTATAAACTCATTATTTGTCTTTAAATTGAGGGAACTTACAAATATCTCTGCTAATTAGTTTGAGAATTACATTTAATTCTTAGTAGGTCCCGTAAGCATGTTAGAATTCGGTTGCGCTTGCTTTTTAGTATTAATAATTTTAGGAACAAAATAACTTCAAGACCTTCTTCAAGGTCTCCTTGAAATCTTATAATTTCTTCTTTAGTAGTAGATAACTCTTCAGAAGTGAAGACTTCCATCAGGTAAAATATGTTATTTTAAAGCAAATTGACCATAGATGTTATGACAAAAGAATAAGGAAAAGAAGTATAAATTCCCATGATTCAAAAAAAAAAAAACCCCAAAAAACAAACAAAAAAAACCAACAACTGTTGGAAATTGGGTAATACTGTGTTCTCCTTTTAGACATACCTCTTTGCAGGAATGCAACTTACTTTGTAGAGTTAACTAAATGCACAAATAAGTTGCTGATGATATTTTCTTGCTCATTGTTGTCTGAATCATTTTTAGAAGGGTTCCAAATGGAATCCTTAAAAAATTAATTGGCTAAGTATAGGTAATCATTTAACTTGGCAATTTTGTCTGTAGAAAAGACAAATTTGTGAAATGTTTTATAAGTAATGACAAGTGGGAAACTGGGTACAGAGCTGTTGATACACATTAGTCTCTTTTGATACTCTAGGATTCTCAGTTGTAGATTTTGATACCTATGTAGAAAATGTAATAAGGTGTGGGTAGCTATAAGCTTTCAAATCTGAACTAAGAATCCAACCAAACCATCCTGTGGCAGCTGTAGTGCAAGCAAGGGACCTGGGTCTTTGGGATTATTGTTATTTCCTTCACAACAGAAGTGAAGCTTGACCAGAATATCCAGGAATGACCAGAAGTAGAATGTCCAGTTGAGTTGTGTCTGGTAACCCAGTGTGCATCAAGGAAACTAATGAAGAATCCATGCTGAACAACAGATTTTTCTCAATGCCCAAGCTGTTAACTTTAAAGTGACCCACTTCCAAGTGAGTAATAGGCATATTCTCTGATTCAGGAAGTTTGCTTTGCTTCATCTTTTTTAGGTACTATGGAAATGTTTTGGATGTTCCTTAAAAGTGTGAAAAAGGGTGCTTTTTTGGCTGGAAAAATAGGAAGCTTTTTCCTTTCTTTGGGAACAAGTTATTTTTGTGTTTTGAAATTGTGAACTGCCTTGAAAGTTGAACTTCTAAAAATCTTTTCATTTCTTATAAGATATGTTTCGAGCCTCTGGTTACTTCCTTTTTTGGAAAGGGATAAAAACAATAGCATGTGAACCAGCCACTGGTTAATATGGATGAAAAGGCAAGTGGACCCTATTATACGCATTCTTCTCTAAGAGATGTGATGCTAACACTATTAGAAGCAGATTACTAAAGTGATTTTCTAGTTTAGTATCTTTTTGCCAATTCCTATATTTCCCTTCTGCCATGTCTTTGACAGTGGTGGTACAGAAAGAAACACAAATGGGATAAACCTTCTGAGGTATTCCTTGCTTGGACTCAGTGCTTATAATTGGGGAGTTACTATACTGGCATGTGAGAAAGGTAGCATGGGTTAGGTAGATTACAGTTTCTTTGCTTGCACCACTCACTCAGTATTAGTTTTGGCAACTTGGCAACTTTTTTTTTTATTTTTTTCTCATTATAAATAACGAATTTCCAAAGGGGTTTCAAAAATGGAGGAAATGAAATAAAATACAGACTTGGGTTATATGGAGTTACAGATATGCGTTATCAGAACTATTTTCCTATCTCCTAGATACATTTGTGTTTTTGTTTTGTTTTGTATTCCTGTGATATATAGCATTAACATGCACAGCTTCCAATTTGCTTTGTTTAGAATATATAGGCAATTGCCTTGACAGGAGCTAGGAAACTTCTGAATGTGTGAGTTGCAAGTCTTAAGACTCTCTTGCTGCCTTAATGTTTTTTATTTTTATGTAATACTGCTAAGTATACTTAGCAGTATACTGCCTGCCAATTTTGCAGTCGGTGTAGCCTGTTCGGCTGAGAAACAAAACTTTTCAGAGAGTTTTAAAGAAATTCCTTGATAGTATTTCTAAAACATTTCTGTTAAACGTGCATGCTTTTATAGCAGCTTTTTTGTATGGTGTCTATTCAGCATAGTTCTTATGATTCTGGGCTTGCAGAGGTAATCCAATATTCTTAATGGAGCCGAGTGGACAGTGAAGTGTAGGAAAAGGATGTCTGAGGCGAGGAGGTCCAGATATCTGCTTGGGCACTGCACTTTCAGGCCCCTTACTGAGTACTGTCACGTCCTTACACAGTTGATGTTGCGCATTGCAGTGAATTGTTTAAGTTTTATTTCTTTATAGCTGCTGTAGGCCGTTGTATATTATGTCCCTCTAAAAGGCCATGGAGGAACAACAGGGAAGGTGACTGCCTGCTTGTATTGCCTGGCTGCTGAATATTGTGTGGAAACCAAACAGAAACCAGCTTCTAGCCGGCTCACCTGCGCGGCTGGGGCCTTCAGGTGCTTGTGAAAGGCCGTAGGTGCAAGGGAGAGTGAAGCATGGCTGGAGGGAGCACCTCTAGCATGAGTCTGAACTGCAGGTCACTTTGAGAAGATCAGACACGTTAACTCAGCCTCAGAGCTGCTGGGCAGAGAGAGGGACTTTTGTCTAGACCTGGAGGGGGCAGTGGCACAGGAGGTGTTGAAAAGTGGCCTGGTTGGGGCCAAACCAAAGCTATGTGGTGGAAATTATTCACGTAAGTTTTGGTGATTCTTTAAATGGAAATTCTCCAAACTGCTTAGACAACAGTACATTTCCTCAGTAAAAACATCAGAAGTCTGTGTTCTTCTAGAAATAACTTACAACAACTACTCCTAAGTATCTCTCTGGTAACAAGGAGCACAGGCTTATTCACGGAAATTCTGTGTGAAAATTTTTCAAGTTGTATTTTAGGGAGTTTGTGACTTGGGTTGGGTGTGTAAATTCTTTGATAAAGACTCTTTTTGTATTTTCAAATAAAAAATTACAACTTTTTTCTGTATTTTCATTTCCACAATGGTACATGTAGAGATACATCTTGGTCTTACGTAACAGCTTAAAGAACTGCACTATTAAATGGAAATCCTGCATTTTTTATCTGCTTAGATGTAATTTGTTCTAATGGTACATGATTTTAGGCAAGCAAAATAACTAATATCCTGAGAAGTATCTTGTAACACAAACATTAGAGATTTCTGTTAGTTTTGAATTGCAGGTGCTGACAGATTAGTTGTTTTCTTTGCTGTGAATGACCTGCTAATCATCTTTGGCATTTTTTCAACTGATTCTGCTAGTAGTTAAATGCAGAAACACTCAGGTAGAGCTTTATGATCCCTAAATCAGTATAATTCAAACACATTCAGGCATCTTCTACCCATAATCATTCCCTTCCAGTAAATGTAATTGTGCTTTTAGAAATGTAATCAGAATTTGTCTGCATCTTTAAGAAAATGTTGACTTTAGCAAAGATCTGTAAGAACTGGAACAGGAAGAAATTATATAGGGAAGTAACTGCCTAGAAACAGGATGCTTCAAGAATTTATAGAGCATTGTTTATATCAGAAGGAAGAAAGAAACAAATTTAATTCATGCGTTTTAAAATGCTGCCTCCATTGAGGCCCAAAGAGAGTTATCAAAAATGCGGTTGAAAATCTTGTTTGTGTGTTGATTTCTCTGTAGGTTTCTGAGCATTCGAGGTATTTGGAAATACTGCCTCCTGCCGCCCCCCAAACCCGCGTTTTGGTGGGATACTAAATGTTAATCATGCATAGAATGAAATATGTATCCATGCTATAGCAGTGCATAAGGGCCTTAACTGGAAATTAGTCTGCTCATGTCATCTGAAACGAGATAATTTCTTCGGAAAATAAGTTGATTTAGAAAAGGAGAAAAAAAAAGATATACTCTATCTTTTTGACAGAAAGTTTGCAGAAACCTTAAATTTCAGGGGATCTGCTTTGACTTTTTTTCTGTGGAAACTCTTTTGATTGATTTTAGACAGCAGTAAAGAGATATCTGAAATTACAGTTTTGGGCATTTTCAAATTTATATGATTACATGTTGCCTGTCTGAATTTCACATGTGGTTTGGAAAAAGTGATAGCCATTACATCCTTTTCCAAACTTGCAGAGAAGAGCAACTATTAAATAGCAGCTACTTTCATGCCAGTGCTAGTAGTACTGATTTCTGAGCAATAGCTGAAAATGGTAGATTAGTATTGGGTCATGTTTAATAAACTTAAAATAACAGCACAGTAAATGGTAAGTGATGTGAGCTTTTATATATGTCTGCTGCATCTTGCATATTGTTATCTTATATTTATTTTTACTTATATTTACTGTATCTGGTTGTGACCTTGATGTGCAATTTTTTTTTCCCTTTAGTTACAGAGGTTACGACTGTCGAAGCAACTTATTTTACACTCAGACGGGTGAAATTGTATACCATGTTGCAGCCGTCGGAGTGGTGTACAACCGGCAGCAGAACACCCAGCGCTTTTACCTGGGGCATGATGATGACATCCTCTGCCTTGCAATTCATCCCCTAAAGGACTATGTGGCCACAGGCCAGGTAGGGTGCACGTTTGCCTGTTTATCAGCGGTAAGAGGCTGATATTGCCACATTGCATAGAGAAAAGCATATCTGGGGGGAAGAAAGTCCAATCTACATTTATTCAATGAAGGATAGTATTTCTTTTGCAGGTGGAAATGTGTTGAGAAGGCTCTTTACCTCTTCTTCGTCTATGAAAAGATTAATGTTTTTATTCAGCATTGTTTTATATAGCTGCTGCAAGATTACAATTAGGGAGAAGAATGCAGCTAATTTTTAAAAGATTTCTTAATTGTGAAATGAATCACAGTTCTGAGAATCCATTAATCTTATATTCCGGTATTCCAGTTTAATGAGTTGTGTATTGGATTTCTGGCTATTGCTTCTAGCCAAGTCATCCATGGTTTGTACATGCAGCACAGGTATCATTTATAATAGTTATTTCTGTCCCTCTCTAGACAGTAATTTGAAATAATTATTCTCTCCCCTGTTTTCTGGTAAAGAACTTTTCCCATAAATGTTTATGTACCAGGACTTGTAGGTTGGATTTGACATTTGAGATTGAGTTGTTATTGTCATTGTCATTGTTTTTTATTGTTAAGGGTTGAAAATTGGAAAACGTCTGTGTGTAGCCAAAGACCATAGCAAAGATTTAAAAAAAATGTGGGGAGAACTCAGATTTCTGATTGATTTTTTTTTTTTTTTGGCTAATGCTCTTAATTTGTATGAAAATACTTAACTATAAATGTATTGGTTGCTGTATGGATTAAAAACATAGGTGTGAAAAATGAATTCAGTTTAATTTTGGGGTAATATTTGGTGTAATAGAGAATATTAATTAAAGGTGCAAGGATTTTCTCTATTTTAAAGTACCTTCTTTTATCAAAAGCGAGTTGAATTTGCTAAGTAAAATTAGGTAATGTGGTAATCAAATTTCCTGGGCGTGATTAGTTTAGATCCTCCTGAAAGTGCACATTGCAAAAAACTTTGCAAGCATTACATACATCTGTGGCAAAACCAGAAGCAACTTGCCTGCCTTCAGTCCCAATCTTGTCTGAAACACTGAAGAATGGCATTCTGTTTTTGCAGCCCATCTTGTGTACTGTCCTGCAAATAATGGCTCATAATGTCTGTGCATTCCAACATTGTTGGAGAGGGATAAGCTATATCTTGTTCCTTCCTATCAGGTTCTAGTTAATTGCATTAGTGCCAGCCTACTGAAGACAACTCCATAGATATTAGTTGCAATAGCATCTGAATTACAGAATCTTTGTTACTTGATGTGACACCAGAAAATAACAGAAGTCACCTTGATTTCTCAAGCATGGAGTAGCTTACAAACAATAAAAATAGCCTTTTATTTTTAGACAAGGAATGATTGATTGAGAAGTAACTGATGGAATAAATATGCCACAGTGCAATCAATGAAGTTTTTTCACAAGCTGAATCTATTGTGGGATTAGTTAATTGTAATTAATATGTCAAAGTTCTTTGGAAAGAAGAAACAGCCACCTGTGGGAATGGTAGCTGTGAAGCTGGAGAGGAAATAATATACTGTTAGCCAGAACAAATAACACTAGGAAGATTTTCACTATGAATTTTTTCAAATACTTTTTGAAGTGTATGTTAAAATGCAATATTTTGTTTTTAAAGACTAATTTACTGAAGTGAATGAGAAATGAAAAATGCTTATAATTATTATTATTTCCAGGTTGGTCGAGATTCCTCAATACACATTTGGGATACAGAAACAATAAAACCACTGTCAGTATTAAAGGGCTATCACCAATATGGTGTTTGTGCTGTTGATTTTTCAGGTAATAAGTATTTATTTACAATTTTCCTTTTCTCTATGGAATGCAAACTACTCAGTTCTATTGAGGAAGTGGGAATTCCTCTGTACTGTATTGAGGCTCTAGACGCTATATACCATATTTGTATTAAAAATATTTTTCAGTGTGATCTCAGAGTGATCATTGCTTAAGCAGTGCTGCTGTGTAGTCTTGCAAACCACAAGGAAAGGTTCTGTGCCATTTTGGGGACTGAAGACCTTTTCAGGTGTCTTTTCATGTATTGTTCAGGCTTNTCCTTTTCTCTATGGAATGCAAACTACTCAGTTCTATTGAGGAAGTGGGAATTCCTCTGTACTGTATTGAGGCTCTAGATGCTATATACCATATTTGTATTAAAAATATTTTTCAGTGTGATCTCAGAGTGATCATTGCTTAAGCAGTGCTGCTGTGTAGTCTTGCAAACCACAAGGAAAGGTTCTGTGCCATTTGGGGACTGAAGACCTTTTCAGGTGTCTTTTCTTTTCATGTATTATTCAGGCTTCCTGTTCTCAAATATTGCCTCTGCATTAGGACTGTAAGGGTTTTTTGTTGTTGTTTGTTTGTTTATTTGCCTTTTTATTTGGGAAAATAGTAACAATAGATCAGGTGTGTGCTTTTATCATGGAAATTTACCAAGCAGCACACTGAGAAATTCCAGAGTCCACTATGAAGTCCTTCTGGGAAGGAGTTGAACCTCCTCTTTTTCCCCCATGCCACACTACAATAAAAGCGTCTTTTGAGATTTCTGCAATATTTGTTGAATTTCTGTCCTGGATTAAATTTTCTCTCCTCCACCAGCCTCTGTACCTTCTTTAATGATTTGGTCTTGCTAGGTAAGACCTCTGATCTCATAAGTGAAGGTGTGTGATTGCAAAGAATAAGTAGTATTGGATCTGAACACTTTAGTGTTTCTTACCTTTCTTTGCTCTCCTTTTTAAAGACATTGTCCAAATGTAATTTCCCAATTTCTAAAATGGATGCTTAGCAATTTCAGACAAGTATGTAGCAAAAAGTTGTTTGTCTCGGATAAGACCAAATAACATCTTTCTTGAAGATTCATATGGTACACATTTAAAACTGCTGAAAGATTTTACTCTATTACCAAGCTTACGAATATTTCATAAACTTCCAGAAATTGCTTTAGTAATTTCATGTTTAGAAATGAACTGGGGTGCCCAGAGTGAACAGAGGATACACATCATAGAACCCGTGTTGAAGACTTTTGTGCAGCTGTGTCAGCAACTGTCTGAACAAAAGATCTAATCCAAATACAGAGGGTCCTAGTGCCATTTCCAGACAAGATAATTCAAATGTCTAAGGATGATAGTTGTAATAATGTTAAATGTCCAGCCTTAGATGTTTACTGACTCAGTTCTTCACGGCTACATGGATTGTAGAGTTCCTAACCTAACAAAAACCTAAACGCCATCCAATGACCACTCTAATTTAAATCTAGCAAATGACAAAGCTGCCCCTAAGCGCACCGTGTCATGCTATTATTTATCTATCTTCAAAGTAGTTGTGTGTATATTCCTATATACACTCTGTGTGTATATATATATATACAGAATATCTATATTTAGTCGTACTATTTCTAGAAATAGTATGCAAATAGTATTTCTGAAGTTATAATGCTCTTTAATATAGTTTCTTATAATTGCAGCTTAATGTTATCTATCTACTCTCTTATCATAAATTTACTTTTCTAGCGGATGGGAAGCGCTTGGCTTCTGTTGGAATAGATGACAATCATACTATTGTACTCTGGGATTGGAAGAAAGGAGAGAAGCTTTCAGCAGTAAGGTAGGAATTTAAGTTCATTTTAAAATTTGTATCTAGATTTAGTCTCAAAAGACATTTAACAAAATGTTAATTAAAGAACAGTAGGTAATTAATAAACTTACTTTTCTGTTTGCTTCTTAATTTATATAGGCACTAGCTTCAGCACAACCTTAAAACTTTCTTTGGGGAGAAAAACTGAATCCCACACAATCATAGAATCATTAAGATTGGAAGGAACCTTAGGAGATCATCTAGTCCGAACCCCTGTTTGTTTATTTATTGATTTATTTTAATATAACTGATTTTCGCGTCTGTGTGAGCTCTTGGGAGCAAGCTGCTCTGAGCACACAGGAGAACTTACACTGAAGCATCAAAGCAGCAAGTTTAGGAAAGCTTCCCTGCTTTGAGATACACAAAGCCATGGCAATTTATAATTGTGCTTGATGTTGCTGCTTCACAAGAGCAGTGCCTGGGTCACGGGCTGGAGAATGGAAGGTCTCCTCAAGGGCACTTCCATGAAAAGTAGGGCTGAAAATCAGCCAAGTTAGATTGACGCTCCACCAAAGCCGTAAATCAAGCTCCACGCTCAAGAGATGCATCTCTATCAATACATGGCGTTTATTCCCAGCTCCAGACTGAGATCCATAGGGTGGTTCAAGCATCCATTCACGATCCAGCCCATGGGTTGTCCCCTGTGCATCATGTACTACTCATGTTGGGCACCTCCATGTGAGTAGTCCATTCCACAGCTTCTTAGTGGGAAGCTGCAGCTCCAGAGGTCAGATCTGACCTTCCAATTTGATTCTTTTCCCAAATCCAGACCCAGTCCTGAATGCAAGGGCTTGGTTTGGGCCCCAGAACACCTTTGCTGGGCCTCTTCTGAAGGTGGTGGAGGCTTCTCCAGAGAAGAATGCAGCAACTATGGTAGAGGCAGTAAGAATTGCTGCGACAGCTCATCTCCTGAGGGAAGACATAGAAAACAAATCACTTATATTTGATGTTCTCAGAAAAAAATCTCTTTAAAACTCTTTCCATGCACCTCCATATGTTGCTTCTATAATTTCTTATTCTAAAAAATGATTACATCTTTATTCAGAGGCTCTATACATCTGAATTCTCTGATCAAAGTTTGTAAACAAGTCTTGCTTTTCCGCCCTATAATCCTGGCTTCTGTGATCCTCTTCAACATTTCTGCAGCATAGATGCATGCTTGTTCTCATTAGCAACATTAGTCATTATCAACAGTGACACAAATATTTTTCAGCAGTTGAAATTTTCAATGAAATTTGATATAACTGCAACACATTATTCGATAAGGAAAAATGGAAAATTTCAGGAAAAAGGTAGATGAGAATGGCCATTTGTTTTCAGAAGGAGAGACATTATGCAGGAAGTTATACAGCTGTACACTGCTACGTTTCATTCTGAGCTGCCTTGGGTCTAACTGCTGTTATATATTTGTGTTTTAAGTATTTTAAGTATTTTCTTTTGCATAGGAAATGCCACCTAGTGGCTTTCTGAAGTAGCATAATCACATTCTTATTCTGGAAACTGAGTGAAAATAGAACAGGATCAGGATTTTAGTTTTGCTTTTCCATCCTACTTATTTTTTTAAAAAAACTTTTGTTAGTGATATGGACATAAACTTTAGCAAGATAGAAAAGAGATACATTATCAAGGTAAAAGATTATGTATTTAAAATAAGAATAAATATATTTTTAATTAAAACTGTGTATTTTGCTTTGTATTTCAGGGGCAGTAAAGATAAGATTTTTGTTGTTAAGATTAATCCTTACATGCCTGATAAACTGATTACAGTTGGAATTAAACACATGAAGTTCTGGCGTAGAGCAGGTAAGGAAAGATATTTTTAAATTTTTCATCATAACAGATTTTTCTTGTTATTTGAGGTAAAAATACAGCATCTGTTTTGGTGTATATCATGAATTATAGGGAGGTGCTTTCTCTCTATTTATTAGCTTTGCCTACATTCTATTCCAAGTAACATGAGCTGGCACTGCAAGTAAAAAAGGCCTTGGTTTTTCTACTGTTTATTTTATATCTAATAATCTCACAAATCTCAGTGCTGCAGAGCTGCTCTAAAATAATGAAATAAATTTTGGGAACAGTACAGTTTGAGTGTGTATATCAAAAAGAGAAAAAATATAAATAAATGTAAGGTGATAAAAATCCACATACAAAAATTTAAAGTACTTTAAGTGAATTCATCTGCTGTGATTATAACCTGTTTATTTAGATTCCTTTATTAAACGTGATGGTTGAAAACAAAGACAAGCAGCCTGCTTTATCTGCCTGAAACATTTCGTTTTAGTGCAGTAAGAGAAACTATTCCCCAGTGTTAGACCGAACTTCATTGTATTGAACCTCAAAAAGCACGTGAAGACAAGCTGCGGCAGATTAGCTTCTGTGCTAAAATGAGTCTCTGCCTCTGAGGAAAATAGTGCCATTAATTTTCTCATTTAAAGTCTCCAATAGAAATCAGCAATGATTGTCTGAGGGCAAGTTGCTGAAGTCTAAATCAGTTATTATGTTCCAGAAAATATTTACTAGAGAATTATCATAAAATGCTTAGGAGAAGAGTTACTGAAAATCCTTTAAATTCCTTCCTTAAAAAGGAAGTGATGGTGCTTTGGAACAACAACAAAAAAATGGTAGCCGCCAGCTTTTTATATTGCTAAAACTGTGTGTGTGTAGAACTGACACACGCACCGTGGTGAAACACCCCTACCAGTGTTGTTATGAGGGATGGAATCAGTCACCTTAATGAGCCTGGGACAAGGTCTGTGCAAGTGCATCTGAGGTGAGGAATGACACTAAGGGGTGTCATTTGGGACTAAATTTAATCACTTTCAGAGATGGCAGAGAAGTGAAAAAACCTCAGTGCATGTAGGAGATTGAGATGAAATTTTAGATCTTGAGATGAGTCTCTCTGACGATCATAAAAATCTAAATCTGGCTTCCTACCCAGAGATTACTATGCATTATACCTGTCAAATTATTTTAGAATATCATGGTTTTATAAAGAATTCTAAAACTTACATAGTAGCTACATTTTTGTCACCTAGACATCAGTAGAGCAACAGTTTAATTTAAAATTAGAAATCTTGCACTGAAAATATAACAAGAGAAGAAAGGGATGTGAAAGTTGTTGAGTTGTTTTTTTTCTTTCCAAGTTCATTCCATGAAGAATTTCTCCAGAAAATCTTAATTCTGGAAGTTTCTCTGGAAGTGTGATGGATGTTAATTTTTTTGTTTAGATGTGAGTTTACAGATACACTTTCTCTTTATATTATATCTATTTGGGTGTAAGCACATATTCAAATCCTGATTCAACTAGTAAGTTAAAAGTAAGACTTTATCTTGAAAAGTATCAAATAAGTGTTTTATGAGAAAACTTTTCAAGTTTTGTTTTGAAAGAAGTATGAGTTAACCAGAAGAGAAGAAGAAGAAGAATAAAAGACTTTGTTACTCTGGGTAAGATTGTTTTTGTAGGTTTTGTTTGAAAATAATTGTAAGCAAATAATTGATGATTTGTTTTTGTTTTAAACTAGGAGGAGGACTCATTGGGAGAAAGGGCTGCATTGGTGCAATGGGAAGAAGTGACACTATGATGTGTGCAGTGTATGGCTGGACTGAAGAGATGTCCTTCTCCGGGACTTCCACGGGGGACGTGTGCATTTGGAGAGATGTGTTTCTCATAAAAACTGTCAAAGCACATGATGGTCCTGTATTCAGCATGCATGCATTAGAAAAAGTAAGTGAACTGTGAGGATATTATATAAGACCTAACTTACGTATAAGAAATGGCTCTTTTTGGGGGGGATGTTAACTGTAACAAAAATGAAGCCTTTTCTTATCCTGAATTCTGGTTTTACAGTTACCTCTTTGTCAGACCAAAAATAATTCACAATTCAGAAAGAATTCTCTTAGAAGTAGAAAGATGCACATTGCACTGTTTGGCTGTAGTGGTGCTTTGGTTGGTTTACAGCTTTTTTTGTGCTATGCTGCTTAACTTGGAGTCCTCACTGACTGCGATACTCTGAGGATAACAGAGAGAGGAGGAAAAAAAAGTGCATGGACTGTTGTGTCTGAGATTTTTGCAATGAATCCTCTACAAAAGAGAACTCTGCCACACTAGATTAACCTGCCGTATTTCCTACTACAAGATGGTTTGCGTGGAGTACAGCCTTAATGGATGGATGTCTGAGGTTTAGTTTGCTCTAGCTCACTTGGTAACTGTAGAGGGATACTTTCTAACCAGAATAATTAGAATATTATAAAAATTGATTATCTTTTGAGTTTGGGTAATAATATAAACTATTGTGCTGTAGTGAGTTGTTGCAGCATGAGCATTTTGAACTTATCTGTAAATTCTTAATTTGAGTTAGTCTTCCTCAGTGGAGAATAATAAATCACACTGGTAATATCAAGAGCTTCTATGTGAATGGTCATTGAGGATCAGATCAGAATTATTTGGTATATCTGGAAAGTATGTTAAAAAAGAATTGGATCATTTTATTCCTGATCTTTTCATCTTGAACCTGGGTAGTTCTATGCATGTATGATCCATTGCCAGTATTGGCAGAAATCACTGCAAAAATAAGTAAACATAATTAAATCATACTAACTTGTGATTTTTATGTTTTATTTTTTATTTTTTGCCAGGGATTTGTCACTGGTGGAAAGGATGGGGTAGTAGCTCTTTGGGACGATACCTTTGAGCGCTGTCTCAAAACCTATGCCATCAAAAGGGCTGCGTTGGCGCCTGGGTCTAAAGGTAAAACATCTGACTGTTCTTTCTTTCTCTTATAATGCTGTTTTAAAATACTTTCCTCTTTCTATAGAATTGCTTTGGCAATCCAGATTTGTTATAATAAATACTAAAAATGAATTTTGGTTAAAGCTTTGTTGATTCCAAATAAGTCATATTTCTGTTGTATGTGTGGGAGGGGAACATCCCATAGTAGTAGTTTGGTTGTACGTTTGGTAGGGGCAAATCTTCAGTTTTATCTTAATCTGCCTGAATGAGGTGATTTAAACTGGAGTTCACTTATATTATTTTTTTCTTTAAGAGACAAAAAGCCTGTTATGTTTCTAATCAGGAAGTCTCTTATCTGTTCTATTTTTTTCAGGGGAACTCTATAAAAGGAATAGAATTTAGAACCGTGGTTACCTTTATAAGGCGTTAGTGCATTTTATGACTTCTTGTTCTGTAAATGCATATCTGTGCTGAAATAATTCCTGGACACTCTTTCCTTCCTGTTCCTCCCATTTATTATTGATTTTACTGCTTATATAGTTACCCTATTTGACATGCTAAATAGTTTTCTTGCTCTTCTCCCTCTCTCTTAACGTTACCTGTCCTATATATGATAAATTAAGACGAGTAATACAGCTGTTGCATGTTCTTTCACTAAGATTGCCAATAAATCAGATTGATTAAATTTCAGAGATAATCTGTTGAGCAGAAAGATCATTGGCATTTGCTTGATATAGCAGTTTCATTATGAGAAAATGAATTTAATTGCTAAATAGCCCCAAAGGAATCCAAACATATAATTTCTTCCATGACAGAATATATTTATAATTGTTTCATACTGCATATCATTTTCTGAAGTGAGAATGTAATGCATATGTGTGAAAAATCCTCCTCAACTAATGCATATTTGCAAATCTTCTGTCTATTCATGTTTTAATATTCTAGGTCTCCTCTTAGAAGATAATCCTTCTATACGTGCCATATCTTTAGGACATGGTCATATTTTAGTGGGCACAAAGAATGGTGAAATATTGGAGGTGGATAAAAGTGGACCAATAACACTGCTGGTTCAGGTACCTGTTAAATGTCAATTAATTAAATATTCCATGCCACAAATATTATTTTATTTTTCAAGTAGAGTGTGTTGTGAAATAACAATTTAATTGCTGGCACAGGTAGTGAATTGTTATAGTTATTTCATAGTTTTTTTTTTTTAAGCCTAAAATAGACTGTTGTCACTCTTAGTGAACAAAACATAGATCTCAGATTATCATGTAGTAATTTGTTCATAAAATTCATACTTTCAAACAGAGCAAGACTACACGTCTGTACAAACATATAAATAACCAAGAAAGCCCTGTAAAACAACGGACATGTCACTAAATTCCTTATTAAGTTGCTCTGGATATTAATCACTTCTATTTTTTTAGAAGTGATCTTTTTTAGATTTATTTTCATTTTTTCTTTGTAACTGTTTAAAAAAACACTTTAGGTTTCCCTCCACTATCTAAATATACTGTATATAATGCAATTTTCACAAAATAATGTCATCATATGACCTCCTTTAGTATTTAAATAAAATTCTGTGAAGGTTTAACTCATTTATGAATGGTCATTGCAATAAATTGTAAATAAATGGATTTTTAAAGCAGATATTAGAACCTCAGTTAAAATAAATGTGTATCAGAATTATTTCACAGAGGATTTTATGTAGTACCAATTAGTAGGATTTTATGTAGTACTAATTAGTATAATTAGAAGTATTATTATAGGAGGGTTTTTTTTTTTTTTTTTTTTTAATTGCTTCTTTATTTATTTGCTTTTACTTAGAGGTGTCTTTATTATCCTGTGAGGATTTGTATGTTCTCACTATAGTTTTTCGTATTCCTTCCTTATAGGTATTTTCAATATGAAATGATCTTATTTATTTATTTATTTATTTTTCAGGGTCACATGGAGGGGGAAGTTTGGGGTCTAGCTACTCATCCTCATTTACCTATTTGTGCCACTGTAAGTGATGACAAAACCTTAAGAATATGGGATTTATCTCCTAGCCATTGTATGTTAGCTGTTCGCAAATTGAAGAAGGGTAAGATACTTGGTATGGAAAAAAGATTTAACTGAATTCAGTTGACATTTACCAGGATTGTAAATCTTGTAAAAGCATAAATATGGAAGAATTCCTTTCTTTACTCATATTATTTTACTGTTACTGTGTTCAGGTGTGTTATGTAGCCCTCCAGCTAAAAAATCTGGAATACAGAAGATTATGTGTAGTGCTACTCAAGATTATTTACAATTGTAACACATTTAAATCAGTTAATTTACATAAAATTGAAGTATCAACATAAATCTGCGATCCTGCATGTAATATTGCAAGCATTTTGAACAGGGGGCTAATCCCTGAAGTTTTGGGAGGAAGGCTCAAAATATTACATGGAAATTCTGTTCTTCACTGTTTAGAACTCTTCCCTGTCATTACAAAGAAAGAAGACATCACATAAGATTTTTCTTTAGGGTTAGATTCAAATGGGCTAACTAGCTTTTTTCAATATGTGCGCCTTCCTAGACAAAGGAATGCAGTAGACTTCATCTGTTTGGAGTTCAGTAAAGCATTATGATCCATGCCTTACAGCAAACTTAGCTAAAGAGGATCTGAGGTGATAAAGTAACTGTAAAAAGACGCAGAAGCTGCCACAAGCAGGGAGGGTAATGTTAAAAGAGAAAGCTTCAAGTTGGTAAATGTTGGCATCTTAAAACTGTTATTGTTTAATATTTTTAATAGTAGGTTTGGCATAAATGGAAAGACTCTGATGATGTAATTTGCGGATGAAACAAATTTTGAGGCACTTTGATAGTATTGAAAAGCATCTGCACACCGTATAGAAAAAGAATTGATACTTTTCATAGGCTGCAGTAATGGAAGTGGCATGATATTTGGTCCATCTACTTGCAGGTTGTAAGAAAAAAATGTCTATATAGCTGAGGAAGTGAAGGCTCAGAATATCATAGCTCATCAGAGTAAAGCAGTTACCTGTGGTGAAGTGAGATTTTTTTTTTTTTTTTTTTTTTTCTGGGACACACTGAAGTATTTATTTAGTTTAAAAGATCAGAATACTTTTGGTGTAAACTTCTCATCCATATTCAGTTGAACTTAAAGCTGAGGGTAAGGATGGAGTCAGCATAGCAAAAGTAAAGGATTACTGTCTATAAGTTAATCAGAGGAAAAGTAATAGGGAAAATATATAAGCTAATGGAAAATTCTAACATGGAAAAAAAATGTGTATAAACTGGCTACAAATACATTTAGGTTGGAAGTTGAACTTTTTCACCTGAATATTGACATGCTTGTCAATAGAAAGATTGTGTGTCACAATGACCATGATAGCAAACAAGTGGATTCACTGAATTCGGAAGGCCTTTCTTACTAGAGCACATGGCAGCAAACACCTCATCAGATACTTAGAAGGAGAGCAAATTAGACATATATAGGAAATAGTGATTGCTAATGTAGAATAAATTTTGGTTAATAGGCATATAAATCTAATAAAGATTTTTTATGTGTATTTGTTGATCTGCCAGTAGCTTCCGTGAACTTTTGCAGATGTAGAACTTGGAAGTGATCTGGGTAGCATGTAAAAAATTTTATTAATCTGTAGACTGTCTGAAAAATGTTTCTTTAATATTGTAGAAATAAATCTAAAAGAGGGACTGTTCATTGTAAATGAACCTGAATGTCATATTTTCTTCCTTGTAGGAGGCAGATGTTGCTGCTTTTCTCCTGATGGAAAGGCCCTAGCTGTTGGTCTCAATGATGGAAGTTTTTTGATAGTTAATGCAGATACTCTGGAGGACCTAGTCTCCTTTCACCACAGGAAAGATGTTATTTCAGAGATCCGATTTTCTCCTGGTAAGTGATATAAAATGAAAACTTTCCTATCCAGATTTTGGGAGCAAACTTTATATTCATCGTCAATCACCAGGATGTGCGTTGTGAATATCGGTTGCTTCACTAAAAACAGTCTAGCCTTATTCTGTAGTTGCCTCAAATGGACTAATAGAATGCACTAAAAATGAGGCATGATGCAAATACATAGTGCTGATGAAGTATCTTTCATCACTTATTCTATGAGAAAAAAAATAAAAATAAATGCAACAATCCAAATCATATTCATAGTCTTGCGTATTCCAGATATTCTTTAAAACATTAAGGAGAGATTTGTAATACTCTTCTGCCCATAAAAAAGACAGCAAAATTAATATTCATGTTTCAAATATTATCGGGATTAAAGTCCTATATTGTTTATGTAAAGATGAGATTATCAGGATAGACTCACTCTAACCTCCTAAAATCAATACTCAAATTTTAAACCAACAACATCCAACAACTCCCCTGAGGACATTGTTCTGCTGTATGAACCATTGGCTCTTCATTTACATTATTTTTGGCCAATAAGAATGCTTGAAATTGAGATGTAAGAATATTGTGTTGCCATTTCCTTTTTTTTCCCCTCTACAGTGCTTGGCAACACCAGCAACACCAATTTTTTGACCAGTTAAACTCTTAGTTGGGAATTTAAATGTATGGCTTAAGTTATTGGTGTTACTACAGTGAAAATACTCTCCTGTAGTCAAAATATGATGTGAATAACTGGTATATAAATCTTCATGCAGCATTGGTTTTTGATTACCTGAGCCTTGCCACTCTCTAAGTGCGAGAAATGATTTAAATTTTGGTTTAATAGTTTATTATTGAAAAATGTAAAAATGCAACTTAATATATAAAAAACACTGAAATTTTATTCTTACGTGATGTGAACACATCTGCCAGAGGCTATGCATGAATTGCCAAACTTATTTCAAAGAAAGCTAAGTTGAATATAGCTAAACTCTCCAAAGAATATTTAGTATTGCACAAAACAGTAAGAAAATGCATTGTGTTTTTACTGATGTATTTTAGGGGCTGGAAAGTACTTAGCTGTGGCATCATGTGACAACTTTGTAGATATTTACAATGTAATGAGCAGTAAGCGAGTGGGAATCTGCAAGGGAGCCTCTAGCTATATAACACACATGGACTGGGATATAAGAGGTAAGGAGTATTTATCTGAATTCTAAAAATCTCCTTGATTATGGACTTAATCACTGTAAATTATGTCTGGAGCATGAATGTGTGGTGCTGTTGATGAATTCCTACAGCTTATGAAGATGTTCATGGCATGTAGCTGAATTTTTTTTTTTTACAGTTGTGCAACCTGATATAGTAAGATATTCTTTGTATAGATTGTCGTCTTTTTTACATGTTTTATACTGTATGCTGCCTCTTGTATAATGCAGCAAATGTAATTGTATCAGTAGCTCAGGAATTATGTATCCTTGCATATTAACCAAAATAGAAGGAAGACAATTTTTGCTGCTTTATTCCTGAATATTAAGTGCTGTGTTATATAAAAACAGGGCTGCACAGTTGTGCTTTGTCCATTTCAAAATAAACCCGGAAGAGTGATAGAAATTAAACTTGAGAATTTTGAAAATGGGAAGAATCAAAAACCTTAATGAGAATCCTTCTCAGGAAGAAATTATAAAAGCAAGTAAAACTCAGTTGTGTGGAAACAGCCTTTGGCCAGTTGGAATTTGTGGAGTTTTACTCAGCCAAAGGGCACATCCAGTGAGCACAGATGAGCTCTGAATTAGACTCAGTGTATGCTGTCTACCTTCTGATGGGACAATTATAAATAATAGGGGAAAGTGCTGCATTATGACAGTTTTCAGAGAGAGAAGGAAGGAATGTGAATGTAAGGGATCGAAAGACTTGGATCTTCAGAAAACCAGCCTTCTAGTGTTTATATATGCAACAGCTTGTTCAATGGAAACAATCTGTGGAATGTTGTTAGTAAAAAAGTAAGATAAAGTTTTTTTATTTTTTAGTAAAATGTAATGCTCTAATTAATGTTAATATATAATATGTAATACACTTTATAGGGAAGCTTTTACAAGTCAATACTGGTGCTAAAGAGCAGTTGTTTTTTGAAGCTCCTCGTGGAAAGAAACAGACAATTCCTACTTTGGAGGTGAGGAAACAGTCTACCTTCTAAATTTGTTTGCTAACTTGAATTATGGTTTAACAGCCTATGTCATCTAATGGAGAATGATATTCAAAATTATAACTGCTCTGTTCAAAAACATTCTCTGAGCATTTGCTGTGCTTTGTCCTTTTTTTAACAGTCTGTTCAGATAATGTAACAAGAATGATGAATAACCTTGTTTCTAAAGAACTAATGTCTTATTATGTCATCATGCAGTATAGTATTCTCACTTTATGTAGATAAAAGTAGCTTATTATAGCTGTAATATTGTTTTCTCAATATTAGAGGACTATTTTAGGGCAAAGTGAATATGGATGATTTTCAAAAGAATGCTTTCTGTGAAGTTGAAAAACATTATTTGTTTTCTCTAGCACTGAAGGGTAGATAATGTCAAAAGTCTGTTCTAAATACTTCTCGAGACTTTGAAAATGGAAGTTAATAGAGATAAAGTCAATGTTCTCAAATAAAATCTGAAAGAGTAATAACATAATATTTTGGATGACATATTTTACAATGCAAGTATTTCTTCTTGAAATCAGTTATGGAAGAAAACTGCCTGGGAAGAAGTGTGCTGTGTCTCAATCAGGTTGTTTTTATAGGTAGAAAAGATTGGCTGGGCATCATGGACAAGTGTTCTGGGCTCCTGTTGTGAAGGAATTTGGCCAATAATTGGTGAAGTCACAGATGTAACTTCTTCTTGCCTCACTAGCGATAGTAAAGTATTAGCCACAGGAGATGATTTTGGATTTGTGAAACTGTTTCGGTACCCTGCTAAAGTAAGTAACTTTCAGCTACGTGTGTGGGAACATTGGTTAATAAAATTGTAAAAAAAAAAAATTACCACCGTAAACAAAATACTGCTTGTAAACTTCCGTTCTTTTGCTCAAAGAATGCGCATTAAACTGCATTTTGTAGTGGATCGAACTTTTATTTAATAAGAATGGCCATTCCAGTTTGACTGAAAATCCATCTTGTCTAGTGTCCTTTCCAGTGGCAAATGCACTTTTCCTGAGGAATCTAGTGATAATACACCAGGCTGTAGCATTTTGTGGGTCAGGCAATTTTTAATGGTTTAGACATTCATATGCTCAATGTAGATTTATTAATGTAGTTTTTAGCCTCCTTCACTTTTTTTTTTTTTTTTTTGGTAAGACAATGAACGATTCTTCCTTATTTCTTCACTTACTTTACAGACCTCCATTCTGTCCTGCCTCAATTGTCTTTTTCCAAGATGAACAGCTTTAGTATTTTCTAATCATGTATGGTGCAACAGCCATTCTAGAAGGACATTGTTCTTGTTGCTCTTCTAGAACCTTTCTAATTCTCTTGTATATTTGACAGTGAATTTTTTTCGGTTTTGAATATTGATCATGCCAGTGATGTCAGTAATGCAAAGGCATTGACCCAAAATACTCTGGGTGCATTTTATTCTTAATCTGTTACATTTTTATTACATTTTTAATGAAAATAGCCCAGTGTTTATTGCTGGAATCCATTTAAAAGCAGATTCTTATGTGACCAATCAATGAAATATTGGCTTGCTTGAAATTACAGCAATTTTTTCATATGAAGTGTTTTCCACGTGGTGGGGAAAAAATATGGTTCCACTAGTGGAAAAATGATTAGCATTTCATGAAGTTGCTGTAGTAGAAGAATTTGGCAAATCATGTACTACATACAAATGCAAAACACCTAAAGCATAAACTCTGAAGATGTTAAGAATGTGCTGATGGACAGAAGTGCACTGATAACACATTTCAGTTTTATCGAGAAGACTAGTTAATTTTTGATCTGTGTGTTTTTCTCTCCCCTCTCCTTTCTTAGGGAAAGTTTGGAAAATTTAAGAGGTATGTGGCCCACAGTACCCATGTAACAAATGTCCGTTGGACCTATGATGACAGTTTGTTGGTTACTGTTGGAGGAGCAGACACCTCTTTAATGCTGTGGACTTATGAGATGGAAGGACATCGGGATAGCAGGCAGTGTGACAGTGAAGAATCTGATCTAGATTCGGAAGAAGATGGGGGTCAGTAATAATTTATAAGACTGACTGGATTATCGTGACTTCAGAAAACTGTTATATTTGAGTATTTCTATATTACCAGTTTTTCATTAACAAGTTACATATATAACTGCTTTAAAAACATTTCAAAAATATTAATTAAACTTGCTTTTTGAGGAAAGGACCAAAAAACTGTTGTGAAGAAAATGGTAATGGATTACTTGGCTTAATGTTTTGGGTCAGAACATATAAAAAAAATATTGATATCTTTAAAATGAAATAAATCTTTTTTGCCAATTATATGGAACTTCAAGGAATCTATGGACAAGTAAATTCATGACAATTTAGATTATGGCATTATTTATATGAAATTATGTTGAAATCTATGCCATATGAGAACGTAGTTATCTTGGGAAATCATAGTAGACCAAAGTTGACTGATATACATATTATACAACAAGGTATTGCAATGTTATAAAATCAATAGTTATAAAGTATTAATTATACTTTGTAGAATTAAGGTCTTTTGTTTTTTGGCATGCTTAATGTTTCCCTTGATATTGTGAATCCATGGCTTCATGTGCCCAATATCTTCCTAAAGAATTCCATTTCTGCTCCAATTTTTTTCTTCCTTTTGTTATTTTAGTCATAGTCTTCAAGTACTTTAAAACTATTTCAGCTAAATTTTAAATATTATGTACAGTAAGTTTTACTTCAGTTTTCTCTGAAATCTGCTAGATGACAGAGGCATCTTAGATATATTACAATATTAAATATTATTGTTAAAGCATATCAAATATTGGAGACATTAAACATTCATTGGAGGAGAATTTTATGCACTGACTTACTGCTTAAAAAAGTATTAAAGGCTACATCAACAAAGTAATTTAGTTACCTGCAGGGGAACTTAGTCAACTTCAGCCACCTGAATCAAAACTTACAGTCTGGAGAGCTCTTGCTCAGCTTCTACCCATGGCCTATTAGCACATGTTTGTTATGTTTACTGTAGTAAAGTTCATACTGATGCGCTTGACCCATTCTAAGCATTATATAGACACTAGGTCTATATCCAAAGGATGACATTCAATAAATAGATCCTGAATTGAGTGCAACCTGGTGCCAAATATTCCAGGATTTAACAGTAGCTATCGTGTCGTGAGGTGCTTTGCAATGATTGAGTTAAAGCCAGCCACGCAGAATGGGGTAGCTTTGAACGTCCCTTCAATCTTCCCTAAGAGTCATTTTCCAATTTTAAAGGATGATATAGAAGGTATTTTGTTAGTTTTTTTTTGTTTGTTTGTTTTCTTAGAATGCATTCTGGACTGTGCTGATCATTTCCATTTTATTCCTTTCCCTTTCAGTTGTGCTTTTATGCTATTAGTGATGTGTGTTATAGTTTTTGTTGTAGTGCAGCACTTTTGTGAGAGATGCACAAATAAATTTTTTATTTTTTGTGTGTTGTTTTGCTTTAATACTGTTCTCACTGTTATTTTTATTAGGCTATGACAGTGATGTGACAAGGGAAAATGAAATTAATTACACCATCAAAGCCTTATCAACAAACATTAGGCCAATGTTTGGAATTAAGCCTCATCTGCAACAAAAGGAGCCAACATTAGATGAAAGGTAATTGCTCATTTAAAATTTTACCAAGGAAAAGAAGCAATCTCTGAAGATGATTAATAATAAACTGTAATTATCTGAGGACATATATACAAATAAAAAGGATGTGTATATAAAAAAGGAGGAAATAAATTAAAAAAGAAAGGGAAAAAAAATAAAAGGAAAAAAGAGAAGGTTATCTACCAAATGTTTTGCCTTAAGAGATAGGCTACATCTTTTTTTTAATGTTGAAGAACAAAAGACTACCATTGATGTATGTATTTTATGTTTGGAGAATTTCTTAAAATAATTGAGTTATTTGCCATTGTTTGAAAGTATCATGTTATTTTTGGAACTTTTTGATTCCTGAGGTAGCTGGTGATGACACTGTAGCCATTGGCACCTACAATTATTTTACTGTAAGGTAGCTTTTAGTTCTTGGTCGTTTTGCCTAAAATGTAACTAATTGGTCTGAAGCTACTTCCCTGTCCAGATAACTTCCTCCTCTGAAAATTTCTGTGCCCAGAACTGTTTTTCATTTGCCGTGCATGGGCCTTACAAAAAGTATATTCTGTATATCAGTGGGCACATTTGATGTATCAATCAAAAGAAAAAAATGTGTGTTGTATCAACACACATTTATTAACATAAATCAAAGCCCTCCAGTTTTCTTTTGGTAATTTCAGTTACTGGTTTCTGATTAGTTGAGTTTGTGATAGTTGAGTTACATTTCTTTGCTTCAAATAGAATGTTAAAGAAAGTTAATTCTCTAGTAAGGTAACTAATTTCTGATTCAAAATGTAAAAGTTGATGAAGGGATCCCATTGCCTTCATTACTGGAAAGGGTCCTGAAAGTTTGGAGACTTAAAACCTCAAATGGAGGTAAAGAGAAAATTTTGAAGAGTAAAAACAAAATATATTAACTGCATATATTTTAACTTCTGGTGTAATGAAATTAGTATTGTGCAAGACTGATAAAGATTTTAGTAGGTCTGCTTTCATAGACACTTATTTTTTTTTATTTTCCTTCCCTTTTGCTTCATTTGAAGGCAGGGGGTAGTGAGGTAAGTTTATTTTCACAAAGTGAAGGATCAACCGTGTTTTGATAACTGAATTGCTTGGAAGAGTATTTTGAAATAGATGTGAATATTTTAACAATTAGTAGGTTGTTACCTACTAAAAGGATGAATTGACAAAGTCTAGTACACAGTCAGTAGATGGAATGGATGCTAAATAATATATATGAGAGGAGGTGATCAGAGCTTTCCTTGTGTTTCCTGATGTTTTGGAGTGTTTAAGGAGTAGCTTGACTCAAGCAGCTATTGCCTAACAGCAAAACAAGCTTCTTGGGGACTTCTATATGAGGTCTCAATTTTTGGAGAAGTGATTTTTTTTTTCTTTAATAGTAGCAGAAGGCAAATGAGATTTTATTCTCTCCATTGCATAGTTTCACTAGAAGAAAAGGACAGTGCTTTCTCTCAATCATTTATGTTGTAGCACATTCACTTGGATGTGTATTTGAATCAGCTCGCATTTCTAGTCTCTTTTTTCTGTTTTTTCCCTGTGCCTTTTCAGGAGAAACGTAATTTTACCACTTTTGTGGGAGAGTAAGGGGGGAGTAATTATGGCACAATATTATCTATGCATTTCAGTAGAAAATCATGTAAATATTTTTGCAGTCTTAAATGTTTAAGTATGTTTGTTGCTTGAGGCAACCAAAATAGAAGTTGTAGGAAAGAATTTAAAGAAGAGTGGAAGAAATAGGAGGACCCAACTTTCACACAGAGCCATTTGCAGTCTTATTACATAGTTCACATGACAAAAAGCAACAACCGAATTAAGTTATCTTATGCTTTGTAGTATAAGAGAGCACACACGGCTGGAAGACGCTAACTGTAAAATAGTTCAGCTGACATTACTTTATTCTAGAACACTCCGCTGATGCTGAGAATTAAAGGAATTATTGATAGCATTACAGTGGTACTACTGAATCTTTGCAAGGAAAAAGGCAACTGGAAGAGCTACAAACTGAATTAGCCTGAAATCTATTTCAGCTTGCCTTGGTTTGAGATATCTTATCAATTCTGTCTTTGCAATATAGCTAGCAGAAATACCTAAAGTGGCAAATACACCAACGCTTTGGCGGTAAAAGCTTTTAAGATTATTTTTTTCCTAATCTATAGATTTTTACAAATATTTTTATTTGAAAAATTCTTATTTTTATTTGTTATTGTAGGATCTTATAAAGGATTTTCAGTTTATTAGAAATTTCCAAATTAAAAAATGATGGCAGGAGAGACATTCTGTCCAAGTCCTAAATATAAAGCAGCATTACGTGATGTAATTATACAAAAATATGATCAGACGGTTGGCTTGAACTGATTCTGAATGTAATATCTAACTTCCTTGAGGAAGTGAGAGAGGATAACCTTTGAAAATAAGAGATGATAGCGCTTTAGAAATTGACTGACTAGAAGTGTTCTGAAAGCTTAAAGTTTAGTCTAGAACACAGTCAGTAGATGGAATGTGTGCTAGAACTTAAGTTTTCATTCAGATTCATATCAGTTTAAGGATCTCTTGTATTGGTTAGGTATCATTTCCTAGTAAAGTAGTAAAGCCATAATATATCTTTGGACTGGAATATTTATTTTAACGTCTATCAAAAAGACGAAATAGTGTTGGCTGTGGAGCATCACTTATGTATATAATTTGAATTCTTCATATATCTGAATAACATTATTATAAGATAATACCTTTAGGAATATTTGGGCCACCGTTTATATCCTTTAGGAAAATTTTCTTTCCTGGTGTATTTTTATGCTAGATCAATTGCTCAAAAGAATAATCTGTCATGGATGGTTAATTATGAAAGCACCTCTTGCTACTTAGAGGTTGGGAAAGTATTTTGGGGAGTAGCACTGTGTTCTTACCTTGTTTTTTTAGAGGCCTTCACTATTTCTCCCTGTCAGAGGGAAGATACTCTGATTAATGTCCCTTAGATTAGAATGGCTGTACTGAGGGAAATTGAAACTTAAAAAAAAGGGAATTTTGGTTAATTCACCATAAATTTAGCAAAATAAAGATTTGTAAGCAACCAAATCCTTTTAGAAAAATTGTCGTAACAAGTCATCACTGTCCTGTTTTATCCTGTTTTATATGGTCCATGTGTATTTTCTCTTGCATAGGAAGTTTCCCATAAATTATACTTCTTTTGAAAATGAAGCCATTGTTGCAAAATGGCTTTTTTTTGGGGGGGGGGGGAGGGGGGAGATGTGAAAGGATGCGTGCAAATCCTGAACAATTTTAGATCCTTGCATTTGTAGAGAAGTAGCAACAGGTAGGGAAGTAGAAAAGTAGTCCTCTATTGACCAACAAATAAAAAAAATATATTTGGACCTGATGCAGAAAATAAATGAACCTAAATTGTGGTCACAGTGGGAAACAGAGAACAGTGGAAATGCATTCCTTTATCTGAATTTGAATTGCCTCAATACCTCAATCGGCATTGAAAGGGAAATCAAGAGATTTCGTACAAATACACTGAATATGTTTTAGATGAAAAGAAGGAAAGCAACCAGAGAATTGTTGCATATTGTAAGTTCTAGTCTAATATGAATGTAAATAGCATGGATTTCAGAGCTTTTATAATCTCTTCCACTAAAATTCTTTCAGGATTCTTTTTTGAAGGTCAAAAGACATCCTTTGGCATTCTTACAATCCCTATTTACAAAATAATTGTTTTAATTTCATAGGTTTCCCATTATAAAGGGAACTTCAATGAATTTCTAAAAATACAACTTTTAAAGCTCATTTTATCAATTCTTTTTTCTTCTCTCAAATTTTGTGATTCAGGGGAGGGAGGAAGCTGTATATCATAATGAAAAACTACATCAGTGGACAATTTTAGAAGTGTCTTCATTCTCTATTCAGTTTAAGTTGAAATGCTAAAGAAAGCTTGCACATTGAACTTCCTCAAGTTTAGCCTCTGTAATTTCAAGTTACTATTCTAATTCTAGAATGTGACTAAGATGTTTGTATGGTTTTAGAAAAGAAAAATGTTTCTTGGAAAATCCTTTAAGTGAAACAGTTGCATGTTGGCATGTACATTTGTGCAAAGCATTAACTGTGAGGCAAACATATCATTTGAATTCTGTAGTCCTTGAAGGATCACACATGTTAGCAAATGTAAAATCTGAGCAAGATAGATTTGAATTTTACTTGGATCAATAACCACAATTTAGTGATTTCCTTTATAAAGAAATAATACGTCAGCTGTTCCTAGAGCTTTGCCTCTACTTGCTCTAATTTTGAATAAAATTGGAACAAATAAAAGAGATTGAGTAAAATAGATTGTTTTCCTTGGGAAAATAAAAACTTGCTAGTAAGTTGATTAGGCTATTTTCTTTGTTTTGGGGAATATTATCCCTTCTAGATGAACTAAAAATTAATTTTGCTTGACCTGTATGTGAAAAGATTGATAGCTACTGTCTCTTCTACTACAACCAGATTGCCCGAAAGTTTTTTAAAAGAAAAATAAATCAAAACAGAGAAAGTGTACCAGCTTATGAGACTAATTAAAGTGCTGATTCATAATACAAATGTTAGAAAATAATCAATGCATACCCATGCATTCTGATGATTAATAATGGCTTTTGGCTAGTCAGAATGAGTGTGCATAATATTTGTTTGAGAAAGCCATCCACGAAATCTGTGGAATTGGATGCCCAAGTATAGTCAACATAAATTGAATTAAATAATAAGGGAAAAAAAAGAGTAATATTGTATCAGTCGTGCTAAGTACCCTCTACATTTTGGCTAGCTTAGATGATTTATTTTTGTGAGTGAGCTTGTGCATCTATCTTCAATAATTGAATCTTTTATCTATATCATCTTTTAGAGAAGTTAAATCTCTTTGATTTGATTAAGTCAGGTGTGTTATTTGCCAGCTCTTTAGATGCTTGATACACTTTGGATTTTTGGGGGTCTATTTCTGCTTGCTTTCTTTCTGTCTCTCTATCTCTCTCTTTGTTTTGTTTTCTTTTGGTTAGGAATTACTCCTAAGAATCATATTCTCATGTCATCACCGTGTAAATGAGTGGGAGCTTTCTGCACAAATAAGAGAGTCCCACAGACTATGGAGTTGTGAATAAACCCCTTATTGTAAACTGTGTTTGCTAATTAAAAAAAAAAGTGAACAAAATGGATATTTTTGTTCTATGAATAATTCACTGACACACAACTTTCAGCCAAACTTGTAATCCTTTTCTCTTTCTTACCTGCTGCTGAAAAGAGGTTCCAGGTAATGCTCCGTTTTTTTTGTTTTGGCTAACTAGTCTGTGTCATCTCCCATTCTCCTTTCAAAGCCATCTGTTGTGCTGGTGTCAACACACCTATTACACTTCAGAATATTGCCCTACTATTTAACAATTTTTAAATTTATTATAATTCTATGTGTTCTGTCATATAAACAAGTTAGACATTTCTTTGCCTACCAGGCATGACCATTAAACTTGCTTATGTATTATTAATACAAATTGGCAGTTCCTCACTTTGCGTTGAATTTGACAGCTTTACCTAAAATGTCGAGGTTCACATGTTGCTAAATTACTTGGGAATGGTATTACCTATTGTATGCATTTGTGCATACTAGTGGGCACTTATTACTCACATGAAAGTCATGTTGACCAATTTTTCTTGGTGAGCAGTATTTTAAAACTGCCATGTTTAATTTTCTTCTAATGGAAATTAGACCCATGAAATTTCACATGTGACTTTAAAAATCTTACCAGGAGTAAATATAAAAACAAAAACAGAGAAATTTCTTGCTTTTTTATTTCATTCTGTGCTTGGCACTTTTTAAAAGGGGTGTTGAAGCTTCTCTGTGCTGAAGGCTAATGCAAAATCAATTGCCCAAGTCCTATGTAGTTCCCTTGAAGTATAAGGTGTAGCTAAAGTGACTCTCATGAGCAAAAAAACTTTTTTATTGGTACCAACAGCTTTAAATTTGCTCTATAAAGTCATACTTAAAATAACTTACTAATTTTTAAAGCAGAAATAAGAGTCGTAATTGACACTGTCAAAAAATTACTATGAACTTAAAGAATCAGTGGTGGTTTATATGAAACACAGAGGAACAATTCAAAAGATCATCCTGTGTTCCATTAGTAACTTTAGAGACTGCATATCAAAAATAAAGATACAGTAATATCATACAAGGCAAAATGGGAGGATTAAAGCGAGGGTAAACTAGTATTTTTATGAGTTTTCTAACAAGGAATAATACAATACAAATACTGATTCTGTTTGCATGCTGAAAATAAAGTGCCCATTCTAAGGTACTTGCTTACCCCATCATAGATGTTTTGAACCTCCTCCTGCATTTTCAGAGCTACCCCATCTACATGTCTACTTGCTCCAAAAATGTTCTCCATGCCTCTGCCACCCATCTTCTGCCCGCAATATGAAGCCAATAGGGTGCATGCGGTTGTATGACCATTATACATTGTATGTGCAATCCATCATCTTCCTGCACATTAAATTTAAGAAACAGCAAATGAAAAAGATCCTCAGATTTTGTATCTTATACTTGGATACAAGTGAATCTTCAAATACGCTTGGAAAATGTATTCTGGAGTTCTCTGATATTCCTGCTCAGTTGTCAGCCTGACGGTTAATTGGAAAAAATATATATACATTCTTGTACTATTGATTCTAATTCCACTGCTCTGAATCAACATAGAGTATTTTCATAGATGGCTATTGATGTAAACTATTTAGATGACTTGTGAGACACATAACTGACCATAAATTGTCATGTTAAGCTTTATTGACAGTTTTCCTGCAATTGTTTGTTATATTCTTATGCAATATAAATATCCTAACTCAAATGCCTGGCTAAGGACCTATATATACACCTGCCTGTATAGCCATAAAATATAGATGGTCTTTTAAAGCAGTTGTATAACATGAGGTTGTTTTACCTCTTCTCCCATCCTGTCACAAGAGATTATCAGACAACAAATGTCGTAAAAATGCTGTGTTCTAGATGCAGGCTGCAGCGAATTCTTGCAATTCAATCTTGATGACATAAACATCTGAGAGAGCCATGTCCTTTCTGCTTTCATTGCTTTCTTTACTGAGAAGAATGAAACATGAGCAACTTAAGTTAGCTCTCCTGCTTTAACAGCATTTTTCTCTATCTTTCAGAGATATAAATGGAAAAAAAGGAGAAAAAGGGGAAAGAAAGTAAGGGAAAAGTGCTGTATTAAATGTGATGGTGATAAGTGGAAGGAGGGCTCCTTTTACTCTGGTTTGTCAGTTCTTAGAGCAGTAGTTGCCCATCATCAATCAGCAACTCTAAATATGAAATACTTGAAAATCTGGTGGACCAAAAGGTAGAAGGAGCACAATTTTGCCCCCTTTTCCCTCTCTTTTATGTGACGTCCTGTCTGCCCACTCAGCGGTGGCGTTCCCACATGTTCATACTCTGGAAGGTGTTCGAATGACCTTTGGTCATTATGTTTCCCACTGCTATCAAGCTTGGTTTTAGGGGGTATTTCTTTTACAGGGAAAAGCCTGTTGTACACTTTGTTCATTTTCTTTTCGTCAAACGTGCCATTGCAGGGATTTCCTGTGCTGCTTTAACTGTATTTTTTTCATCTTCAATCTTGCCTGACCTATGTAGGTTCTCCCCATCTCTGATTTTGATATTCCCCTCTCTACAAGAGCAATCATCTTTGTCCTATGTGCTAGCTACCTACAAATAGTGATTTATTTGCTGTCTGAAAAACAGCAGAAATTTATACTTTTCTCTCAGCCAGAAAGGCTTTCTATAAGTGTAAAAGGACCGTTAACTTTGCATCTTACTTGACTTCTCTTTTTTTGAGGAATCTTTGGGTTTTTGTCAACTTGTGGCTGTGTAGGCTGGTAATCACGTTCGGTATTTCTGTTTGTTTGGCAAGTGAAGTATTTGCTTTTTGGGTGTTGATACTTCTTGGATGAGTAAGATGGCATGGCAGTGACCTTTCTAGCCCTTTAGATTCTGTTCACACATTTCAGTCATTTGATTTGATTTGATTTGATACAATTAGCACACAGCACTAGAAGCCTGCCATGTCAGTAGGAGATATCTGTTATCTGAGGAAGATCTCGGTCAGTTTATTTGTAACTGGAATTGCTCATATACCTAACGCTGTAGAATAAACATGTTTTTTAACTCTGCAAATCTGAAGATTACCCCCTCCATATATACCTAACAGGATACATATGACCTGTTGGAAAGGTTTTCTGTAGATAACTTTGATGCTTTCACTTAGAAGTTTACTTTTTATTGTGTTTAGTAAACACATTGTTATAATTTAGGATACATATGTGTTAATTTGCAGGAACTAGGAAGTATTGTTACAATAGCAGAACTTAACTGTGTATAAAACAAAAAAAAATGGAGGCATCAGGCAAAATAATTTATGTGGAAAGGGCACACAGGGTAAAAATAACGTACGTGAAAGGACATACAGGGTAAAAATAATATAAAAAGTTCAGGAAAGAAATAGACTTCTAAAACAAATTTTTTAAAAGGAAAGAGGATTGTTGTAGAGAAAAGACGGAGTGGCTATCACAAGCGTGAGGACTGACATAGGAAGTGCTAAGCTAAAAGTTAGACAAGAGCAAAAGGCAGAATAATAGATGTTGGGCATGTATCAGTCTGAAGCAATGAAAGAGTGCAAGGAGCTGGTGATGATGGGATAGGAGAAACGGCCTGGAAGGTAGCTGAGAGGGCTGAGATTTCACATCAAGTGTAGCACCTGGAAAGCCGTGTCTGAAAGAGAGTTATTGTGAAGTTGGGTNGAGGATTGTTGTAGAGAAAAGACGGAGTGGCTATCACAAGCGTGAGGGCTGACATAGGAAGTGCTAAGCTAAAAGTTAGACAAGAGCAAAAGGTAGAATAATAGATGTTGGGCATGTATCAGTCTGAAGCAATGAAAGAGTGCAAGGAGCTGGTGATGATGGGATAGGAGAAACGGCCTGGAAGGTAGCTGGGAGGGCTGAGATTTCACATCAAGTTGGGTATTGGGATTGCTGACAGAAACCAGATATATTCCCCGCCTCTTGTACTGGCTTACGCTGGTGTAGAACATGAGGGCAATCCAGCCCCGCCCCCATTACTTGGTCTGCTTTTCCTTCTTTTGTATCAAAGTTGGGAACATCCTATTCCATGGTCCCAGAATAAGGCCCAGGATGCTCTGCCTGTGAGCTAGGTCCGGGCTAAACCCGAAAGAGGAACTCAGCTGCCTTGCTTATCGCTCTTGAGCTCACCATCAGTTTCTTCCAACTGGAGTCCTCTGGGAGGAAAAAGGGTGTCTGACTGTCGGTGCTTTCCTGCCAGTCTCCTTTCCAGAAACACTGAAGGAATGTGCTTAAATACTGTTATCTTTTAACATTTGTCTTGGGCTAAGAAGACCTGGAGTGCAAGTCCACACTGGATGACTTTGGTAGTTGTCCTAAAGTTTTGGCTTTGTTGCCAGCGTATATTAGAAGTCTGATCTCAAAAGAGTAAAAATTTTGGACTGGTAAGAAACAACTGTTAGACTACAATCCTGTGTGAAATGAAGAAAGTTTTTCTCTGTATTCCAATTAAAGCTCTCTATCTTCTGTTCTTTGTAAAATTTACATTGGATTAGAAATGAAGTACGAAATTCAGTATGAACTGAGAGTTTCTTTCATTCCTTGGGTTTTTAGTCTTTTTTTAACTTTGAATTATTATTTTATACCTTCCTTTGAGATGAATTTGCTTAATCTCTCTCATATCTTAGTGTAAATGACTGCGAAAAAGTGCCTTGTTAACTCTCCAGTGTAACACAGATTTTGCTTTGGATTTTCTCTTGTATCTTAAATGTCACAGAATCTAGGCTTATGGTGTTGAGCTAAATATATTTTGATATCTTTTTATTTTTTTTCCAAATATTTACTTCTTGCTGTCCCTAACAAAATACCCCTTCTTATTGAACTGATCATGTTTGGATGATAAGTGCATCCAACAGACAGATATTTTGCGGGGAGGTTAGTTCTTAAATAACTGAGATAATACTTAACTGTTCAAATATATAATGTATAAGCAAATCAAATAGTGTGTTGTACATAAAGTACATAAAGCTTATTTTGCAGTAAATCATTACTCAAGAGCAGAGATATAATTAAAAGATAAAGTACTTCATTTTAGAAAGGGAATAAGAAAGGTAAACTGCAGCCTTTTGTTCTAGTATTAGCTTGTCATCCCACCCACTAGATAAAATCACTGAATTTCACAGAAGGTTACTATAGTATTTTTAAATGCTTTTTTTTCTTTTCAAGGGACAGACATTTTGTACTTGTAGAATTAATAATCATTGTGCCTCCAAATTGCTAGAAATAATTTAATAGCTTTGATAAATAAACGATATTTTTGTTTTTACTATTTTTGTTTAACATTATCTGAAAGATGTATGTTTATGATATAGAAATATATACAGCAAAGATGATGAAAAGGTATTTGTCCAGTGTATTTGAGATTTCTTAAATCCGTTCTATTCAGAACAGTGGAACATACTATGCTAACTTTCGTGCCTTTGCATGGTGGTAGTTTACTTACAACTGAGTGTTCGGGTTTTTTTTTTTTTTTTTTCTATTGACGTAAGAACTGAATGGGCAAGAGTATCTGGGGTTCTTTACACACTATTGCAAAAATGGGGAAAAAGGATCTGCTGAAGAAATATGGAAACAGGGAAAGATGATCTCAAGTATTTAGGTTAATCAGGTAAACTTTTAAATTTTATCCAACAGTAGTTATTACAGAGAAGGAAGAAGTACCTTAAGAATATACTATGAAATAGCTAAGAGATCAATTGTTGTATTCACTAAAAAGCAAGATTTTGCATTAACCTCATGAACTGTTGCAAAACTTTCAGAAAAGGTACTGTGTTTAACATGTACCACATCTGAAATCAAGGGCAAAGGGCTCTTTTTTTCCATCCTTTTAACAGAGATATCTTTTTTAAAGATAAATACTAAATGCCAGTTAAACAGGACGGTGCTATAGGTGTTCCATTTGCAGTAACAGGTTAGAAAGTGCTGTGTTAGTTTGGAATGGGTGACAGACAGCCTTCTCTTATTCACAGTTCTTTATTTCAGACCACCAGTTAGTAGGGCATTGCCACAGCCTGAGAAACTTCAGACAAATAATGTTGGAAAAAAAAAGAGACCTATAGAGGTAAGCAAAAATGCTCTCCATTCTCTCTCCTTCTAGGAATTTTTGCTAAAAGTGGACATATAGAAATATGTATGCGAAGGGTACACTGGCGTTGCATTAATTGTAACTGTATGAAAGATAGAAATATTGAACCGTAAGCAAATAGCAGAAAGGTGGAAGGGAAAGATTCCTTTTTTACTAAATCCTGAAAAGCCTGATGTTACTTTTTCTGCAAATATGATAGAATGCAAGTTTCTTCTTGGTAATACTAAAAGCATATCAATGCAACGTGTAAAAGTATGTACTGTTTAGATAGCTGATCTATCTTTAGATATAATATCACTAAGAAAATAAAGTATCTGTCTTAAATAATGTTTATTTAAGTTTATTTTAGAACTTCGTTCAAAATTCACTCTTGCTAACACTTACGAAAGAGGAATTTATTCTTGATGACTTTTGGCACCCAGCACCATTTCAGTACATGGCCATTGCAGAGAGACAGATGTATATTCAATTTTATTAATCTAAAATTAAAATCTCATGAAATGGAATTAAAATGAAATGAAATAAACACCTGAATTGCACATTGTTAATAGCATGCTCTGTGCTATTTAAATGCTTTTAAATGCTATGCTATGTGACTTGAAACAAAATTTTTGGTATAATGTTATAATAAGTGGCATTTTATCATAAGTATTCTAGAAGTTTTAGGTGGTAATTCTTAATTGCTAGCTGACACTAAACTAGTGTCTTGTTCTGATCAGATACAAAAGATCAGTGTCTTTTGTATCAGAAGAGCTGTATTGTTCTTTGCTCAACATAGCATTGCAATTTATTTGAATGTAAATGAGGATGTAGGATGGAAGGGACTGTTAACAGCAGGGATGGGAAATGGTCTAAGGTGTCCCAACAAGTAGGACCTCAGTTCAGTTTGTCCGTTTGAGTCATTGTTAGAGCTTCCATAACGTCCTGTAAAAGAATTTGAAGTTGATGGTTTCTTTAAGTTTTTGAGAATCTAACAGGTTTAAATATCTTTTTTTTTTTTTTTTTTTTTTTTTAAGGACCTGATTTTGGAGCTGGTATTTGGGTACCGAGGCAAGGATTGCAGGAACAATGTGCACTACTTGAATGATGGTGCTGATGTAATTTATCATACTGCATCCATTGGGATCTTGTATAATGTGGCAACAGGTAGGAGAGAAGCTACTCGAGAGAAATGTTTCTTCTCACATATTGAGATACAGTTCATATAATTGGTGTGTGAAAATTCATTCTGTATACACTCAATGTATTTAAATCTCTGATTGAATTTTGAAGGAAGTAAAGATTTAATTAGTTTGTTAAAACTAATCACAGAAATTAAAACAGGTAAGCAAGGCGGTAAACAATTTTTATCTGTTCTACTTTTCAGTCCTCCACACCACATACATTCTGTGACTGTGCACAGTTTAGTTTATATAGCACAGTGAACTTTTTGAAGAGTAGCACAGTGCTGTTTGTTTCTGTGATGTCTAAGCCACTGGTAATTCGAATTTGAGAATTGTCACTCTGAAGTCCCTGTATATCAGGATCATTACAGTATCCTATTGCAGTGTCTATCAAAATTTGGTTATATATAAGACAACTTCCACCTCCTGTCAACTTAATATAGTAGTAAAATGTGTGAAGGTTTTGCAAATAATTCTGGAACATAATCTCTATTTTCCTAATGAAGGAGATCGATGCAGAAGTAATCATGGAATAGTTCATTAGGGTGTTAAATAAAGTTTAGAAAGACAGGTCCTTGTTCTCCATTTTTAAGCTCCAAAGTGTAATGTCACCATAATGCTTGCTTTCTTTTAAGTAGTATGAAGTTTGAAACCTGTGTGTGCAAACAAAAATTGAATTTTCTTATTTTTAGGCTCTCAGTCCTTTTACCAGGAACACAATGATGATATTCTGTGCCTCACTGTAAATCAACATCCCAAGTTTACCAACATAGTGGCAACTGGCCAAGTAGGTATGTTTGTATTTTTATAAAAAGAAATTAACATAAGAGCATGCAATTAGGGCTTTGTGAGTTCATGATAAATCACAAAAATATTTGATTATGCTATCTCTGTTTGTATGAATGTTACTCAGTTACCTGTCCTCTTTATATGTCTTTTTCAGTGTAATTTAGTAAAGTTAAACCAAAACCAATGAAGTGTATGAGAAGATGGAAAATTTATTTGGAATGTTATCAAAAATATTTCTTAGACATTTATAAGCCCCATATAACTAGCCTATCAACTTTTATTATGGCCTATTTCATAGGCCTTCCAAAGAAGGTTAATTAGGGTATCTCTTATCTCTGTGTGGACTCAGAAGAAAATTCTTAAAATAATTATCAGTTTATGTAGGTTTATCCCACCAGGCAGGTTTAAAATACCTACTTAGTGCTTTGCTAATACCTAGCTCTAATATACTAGGCAGAACTAAACCCCTATCACTTCCTCCCTTGTCTCTCTTCTCTCCCTCACAGATAAATTCAGATTTCTGGGGAAAACAAATATGTTTCATAGTAATGTTAAAAATAGTAATGTTAAAATTTATAAAAACCCTGTGCATCTGCGTACCTGAATTATACTGCTGTTTCTGTAGTTTTTTTCCAAATATTATAATTATCTGTAGTCCTACAAAGCAAGTGTAGTTTTCATACTTTCATTTTTTCTGAGCAGATTCAAAAACTCACTGTTTAGGACAGAGAACAAAATCAATCTTGTATGGTCAGTTTGGCAGATTTCATTACCTGTGATTCTCTGAATGTCTAACTGCATGTTTCATTAAAATAAACTCGTTGATAGCAGTATGTTATATATAAAAGTGATATTCACCATCACTGCCTAGCTAAAGAGCTTTATTTCTTGATGAGCTGCTTGCCTTACATCAGTTTAGCAAAATAATTATTGTATAATGGAAGTTATTTAAATGGAAAAAAAATACCTGGAAATTTTTGCTTTGTCTTGATTGCAAAGAATATTTGTAGGAAAATACATGTCTTTAGGAATTCACTTTCTTTTTCATCATATTGTCACGCCAGTCTTCAAAAAAGGCAAGAAGGAGGACCCAGGCAACTACAGGCCCGTCAGCCTCACTTCTCCGTCCCTGGAAAAGTGATGGAACGGCTCATACTGGCCGTTGTCTCCAGGCACGTGGAGGACAAGAAGGTGCTCAAGACTAGTCAGCATGGATTCGCGAAAGGGAAATCATGCTTGACTAATCTGATAGCCTTCTATGATGGGATGACCGGCTGGATAGATGAGGGGAGAGCGGTGGATTTCATTAACCTTGACTTCACCAAGGTGTTTGACACCGTCCCTCACAACATCCTCCTGGACAAGCTCCGGAGGTGTGGGCTGGATGAGTGCTCGGTGAGGTGGATTGGGAATTGGCTAGACGGCAGAACTCAGAGGGTGGTGATCAGCGGTACAGAGTCTAGTTGGAGGCCTGTGTTGAGCGGAGTCCCCCAGGGGTCAGTCCTCGGTCCAGTCCTGTTCAATTTATTCATCAACGACCTGGATGAAGGCACAGAGTGCTCTCTCAGCAAGTCTGCAGATGATACGAAGCTGGGAGGAGTAGCGGATACTCCAGAGGGCTGTGCTGCCATCCAGAGGGACCTGGACAGACTAGACAACTGGGCGATCAAAAACCTCATGAAATTCAA
>VWPW01017239.1:810529-854912 GCA_013389825.1 Crypturellus undulatus | reverse complement strand
ATGAGGCAGCAGGGTGCCCTCGTGGCCAAGAAGGCCAATGAGGTCCTGGGGTGCATTAAGAGGAGCATCTCCAGCAGGTCGAGGGAGGTGATCCTGCCCCTCTACTCAACCCTGGTGAGGCCACATCTGGAGTACTGTGTCCAGTTTTGGGCCCCCCAGTATAAGAGGGATGTGGAGCTGCTGGAGAGAGTCCAGCGCAGGGCGACTAGGATGATCAGGGGCCTGGAACATGTGCCCTATGAGGAGAGGCTGAGGGAGCTGGGCTTGTTCAGCCTGGAGAAGAGAAGGCTGAGGGGGGACCTGATCTGTGTCTATAAGTGCCTCAAGGGAGGCAATGAGGAGGATGGGGCTGGCCTCTTTTCACTGGTGGTCACTGACAGAACCAGAGGAAATGGCCACAAACTGAAGCATAAAAAGTTCCATGGGAACTTAAGGAAGAATTTCTTGATAATGAGGGTGACAGAGCACCGGAACAGGCTGCCCAGAGAGGTTGTGGAGTATCCTTCTCTGGAGATCTTCAAGACCCGCTTGGATGCAGCCCTGTGCCACGTGCTCTAGGTGGCCCTGCGTGTGCAGGGGGGTTGGACTAGATGACCTCTAGAGGTCCCTTCCAACCTTAGGCATTCTGTGATTCTATATTTCTTAATCTGGCCTTCTTTGCCTTTTCATAAGATAGAATATTTGGGAATAATGTAGGCACAATGTGAAAACTGGTTCTTTGCATGGATCGTTTTCTTCAGTGTTCATCTTGCACAAGAAGCAGCACAGGACTATTTTAATGCTTCTTTATTTCCTAATCGTTTCTGCATCAACTAGCTGTAGAACAGTTTCAGCAGTTTGATAGCCTGGATGAAAGAATAAAGAGCAGGAGCAGATGACACTTAAAATGATAAAATACTTATTCAAATTGGAGAATTGTATCTGAAAAATGAAATGAAATCAAAGTATTTTCAAACAAGGCTTCTTTTGATATTGTAAAAGACTTAATATACTTAGCTGCTTCTATTTTTCCTGTTGGTAAGTCTGGCACAAACACCGCTTCACCGTCGTGATTTATATCATCCAAAAATGAACATAAATGTTATTTTATAAATATTTTTCAAGTATAATGTCATCATATAGAGTCTCTGTAATACTTCCCCAAATCTGAATCTTTATACTCCTGATATCTTACCCCCATTACAGAAATAGTATTGAGAATGCTTGCCTCTTGTCAAGCTCTGATTCAAACATGGCTTCTTAGCAGAATAGCAGTTGGCATTTTTTTTCACTTACTTGTTTAACAATTCTGTAAAATATAAAATATAATATATATATATATTTTTTAGAGTTTTGCAGATAGACATCAAAATGACATTTTTGCATTTTATTAAAAATGGAAATATAAATTAGTAGCATGAATATATTTTTGTTCCTGACATGTCTACCACTTAGTCATCAGTAGCTGTTTAACACTCAAAGCAGTATTGGTGCTGCTGTAATGCAAAGGGATGTCATCAAGGTGTGTGCAAAGACATTACACTAAATGTAGCATATACTTTCTTTAAAACTTATCTTATTTCTGGTCTAATTATTTTTCTGCTGCTTTTCCATTACAGGAGACTCAGCAGATATGTCAGGTAAGGGAAATAAAATTTTAACATCTTCAGATGTAGCTATTACTAGATAGGCTTATTCTAGTAGCTGTCTACAACTTTGTAGAGCAATGTTATGTGAATTCATTTCTAGTTGATTAAAACCCTACCTTAATCATACTGCTGTCAGCAATGAACATAAACTACAATATCTTAGTAAATTGTAAATATAGAAACAATTAAAAAGTTAGAACGCATTTAAAAAAATACTTTCCTTGCAACATTTTCCCTTCCTGCTGCCCAGTAATAAGTGAGTTCCAATACATATTGCAACTGCATCATAACTATGTATACTTCTACATCTTACAGAACATGTTGGGGCTGAAGACTAACATTTGTTTTGGATACTCAACTGAGTATGATTTTAAATATATGTTTTTAAAGTAAATTCTATTGAGGAGGCCTAGGTGACTGAGTGAATAAAGCAATCACCTTTCACATTTATGTATGATTGTCATGCACTTATTACCACCGATCCAAAATGCTTGTTATGATGTCAGTTTAATTTTTTATGTATCATTTTGGGTCTTTGACAGTCTTGACTGAGGTATTTTTATTAGTCTGTTGTTTTATAACAGTAATCTTAAAAATCATCACCATCATGTGTGAGTGAGTTCATTGTCGGGCAGACACAGTTGTCTTGTGAAACATTTTCAAAGAGATGCATAAATATTTGTTCATATATACCTAGAAAGTGTAATGATTGTTGACTTTTTTCAAATATGCCAAATTATGCTTGGTCTAAGGATGGGAGGAAGAATATAGGCACCTTTTCCCATGCTTTTAACCTATATAAAAGAGGCTGCGATGATACCATTTATATGAAAGAGGATCTCTAGCCCTGCATATAATGTCTGGATGCTTTTCCTTTCTCACTTGCCTTCTTCTTATTGCAAATTTAGTTTCAGCTTGTACAGATTAATAACTTCTGTTGTCACTGCCTGAAACCAGCACACTGATTATTCTTTATGGGATCATTAGTCAGGAATCCAAGCTGCTGCCTGCCTTCATTATAAAATTGCAGATATTTTCAGTTCGAATTGATAATTGACAGCTTTCTTACCAATGTTCACTTTTCTATTTCCATTGTCTGTTGTCCATAGTGATGCAGGGTTTTTTTGAAGCAGAAATGTTTGGTAGAGACTGGATGACAAATTAAAATCAATAATTGTTTGGTATAGATCTGATTCATCTTAAAGGTTTTTTTTTTTTAATTTTTTTGTCCTGCTGTCCCATGGCGACTTTTTTCAACTTCACCCAAAAGGCAATGTAATCTTAGAAAGTGTTTCTTATGAGAGCAGACACAGAGCAGCTGGAGTATCCCATAAGCACAATACAAACTCGGGATAGACACTTTCACAGGAACATAATTAGGAAGAATCCTGAGTCCAGAACCTCTGTTCTGACAGAGGTTCTTGCTCTGATAAACCTCCTTAGTTCGTATTCGTGAAATCAAGGTGAAGATTTCCATCTGCCACCCAAAAGAAAATTCCAGTTGAGGTTATGTGGGAGTTCACAGGCCAGGGGCAATACATGGTTTTACCAAAGAGAATGCTGAAGAAAAAGCAAAAAAAAAAAAAAAAAACAGCAACAAAATGCCAACTATTCAGAGCCCGTAGTAAAACTTTTCATTCCCTCAACTTCCCGTAAGGACAACAAGGAGCTTGTTGAAAATTTTGAGGAATGCTACATGTTGCCAACCCTGACCTTTCTGCTTAATGATTTGTCTATACTATACTGTAGCACCTCTCAAAAAAGTGATGATAAAAGAATATTGATGCCGTGTGAGAAAATTCTTAGGGGAAATGGAAGAAATTAGTTTACTCTGAACAATTGCTTTGAAACAACTACAACTATGGTATTATGCACTAGGACTTAGTTTCACTTGGCACTTGTATTTCTATGCCTATTTTTTCCTGTTGTTAAATGAATGGGGGGATAGATTTAGTGGAATAGAAACACAAGGCAGAAAGATGAATAAGGATTTAGTTTATATGAATCTGAATCTAAGACAATAACCAGTGACCTCCAGGCTTTGCAGTCAGACTGAAGGAGTATGTAAAGAAGTTTGAGACATACTTATCCTGGAGATGCCCTAAATGTTCTTTCTTTTATTTTCAGATTGTAAACCATATTTAGACTGTCAGACTTTTGGAGAAGGCATTGCCTTGTCATCATGTTAGAAGTAATCATATACATCAGTATCATGGAAAGTTAGTCCTTACTGCAAAGGTCTTTTAGTCTAAATGATGCAAGCCAAATTAAATACCCTAGTTCCTCCACCTTAGTAAGCAAGCTGATTATTCAGCTTCCATTTCCATAAGACAGTGTGCATTTCAGACAGGTGGCTATTTTATAGAAAAGGAGATTCTGGTCTTGCACTGTGAACTAATTTTTTTGTAGCTCTCAGTTGTGTGAAAGACCCATGCAGGAATTATATTCTTGATGATATACTCATGATTTGTGGAAGTTACAGAGTTACAGAAGACATGGTTGTAGCTCTCTTGTTGTGATACAGAAGTCCAGGAACAAGTTAAGTTTACATCTCTAGTAGTGTTGTGAAGCCAAAATCTGCCCTTTGTTCCCTTTCTTTTTTTTTTCCTCCTTATCAGAACAATTTTATTTGTCTGTATTAAAAAATCTTCATTGTTTCAGTAAACAAAATCTTTAGGCGATTCCAAAACATCTACTAATAATTTGTTTCTCTATTTGTGTAGCTACAGCCCCTTCCATCCACGTGTGGGATGCAATGAACAAGCAGACGTTATCGGTGCTGCGGTGCTACCATTCAAAGGGGGTTTGCTCAGTCAGCTTCAGTGCCACTGGCAAACTGCTGCTCTCTGTAGGGCTGGATCCTGAACACACCATTACCATTTGGAAATGGCAGGAAGGTAGGAATGTGGTTGTTTTTGTAGAATGCATTTGTATTGTTACAGGAGGTTGGGTTTTGTTGAGGACAGCTGTAAAGTAAAAATATCAGCAGATAATAATTACTGTAAGTGCTGTACCATATTTACTCTACAAGAAAAGGTAAGTTAAATGTACTTATCCATTCTAATAATGTGATGCTGCTTCTCCAGACTGAAGAGTTTATTTTCTTTCCATTTGAAGATTTCTGCTGATCAATTAATATCTCAGATGTGTAAGGATCAGCTGATGAGTTATTAAAAATGGTCTTTTGCTGTTTTGTGTCTGCTAGAATCCTGTTGGGCAATGTCAAATGTGTGTTTATAGAGACTCAAGTCAAAGTTGTATAGGTTGTATGGAAGTAAAGGCTTGTGGTGCAGTTCACTGCCATTTCAGCCAAGACATCTCTGGGTTTATCCTTAAGAGTTCATACAACCCCAACGTGGCATTTAAGGGATATGTGAAAAGGGCAAAGTATCGCAGGAAGCCTGATATGTTTTCAGGTAATAAAAATCTCAGAGAATCTTCCTTTGGGTCAAAATGCCTGAATTTGACAACTCTGCAAAGACTAGAAGAACACTCCCTTGAATCGAAGACCACATATAACAAAGTTAGTTTCTTCATTTTCTGCAACAATAAAAAATATTTATGTATTTGGAGAAAATTTACAGCAGCTATACCTTAGTCTCATGCAATTTAAACTCACCCAGAGTTTGGAATTTTCAGAGGAATATTAGCGATTTAATAGGGATTGTCTACTTGCTTGGATTTACAAAGTTTTAAAATACTTATAGTTTTCAAGAATTTAAAATGTTGCAGAACATGGTTAAAGCTCACATCAGGAATAGTTTATGCTTTTCATGGCCTATCTAGCAATACTTATGAATAAGTATCTTCTCAGTGAACGCAAAATGTCCCTTTTGTTTTCATCAGGTGCCAAAATTGCCAGCCGAGCTGGTCATAACCAGCGTATATTTGTAGCAGAATTCAGACCAGACTCGGATACGCAGTTTGTTTCTGTGGGAGTAAAGCACGTGAGGTTCTGGACCCTGGCTGGAAGAGCCCTTCTCAGTAAAAAAGGGCTGCTGAGTTCCATAGAAGATGCCCGAATGCAGACAATGCTCTCTGTGGCTTTTGGAGCCGTATGTACCATGATAAACTTTTTAAAAATGCATGTGTACAAGAATGCCTTGACTATTCTGCCTTCTTTACAGTTCAAGTGAGAGTTTTGAGACCTGCTGATGAATCAATTGTGTTGCTAAACTCAGTTTAGCATTTCTAATACACACAACATCTGCTCTTTAGAGCAGAAAAGACAAAAAGGCCGTGGATTACTATTTTTTCAGAAGAAACAAATAGAAGTGTTTAGAGATGATTATTTGCTGGTTGTCATTTAATCCGACCAGCATAAAACAATGCTGGCTGGCAGGCTGCAGGAACCAAGCTGAAGAAACTGTTATTTGTGTTATAATCTGTATAGGTTGCTGCTCAGACCATCCATTAACATTTCTGGCTGTTAGATGACAGTTTGGGGGTTGGTATTGTCCTGTTTTTTGACAGATGCAGGCCTTGTTTCTAAGTTTTCTATTTTTGACATTTCAGGTCTTGCTCTGTATGAGCAGATCTCTTGCCTTCAGCTAGGCCGAGAGCCGCCGCCTTCTCCTGAAGGTCTGCTGCTCATTCGTGTTCCTGCTCTGCTGTCTGAACTGCCAGCTGGGTCCACACTGCATTTTTACTCTTTATTTTGGATTCTGAAACTTCCTTTTTCCACAGTGGCATCTCTTTAGCTGCTTCTGATTTAAGAGGGGGCAACATTCTAGGAGAGACCTTTGGTGTGAATAGATAACCTAGACTAGAGTACAGGCTAAGGAACATGTGTGTGTTGAATGTGACATTTGATGAGGAGGAAAAGCTATGAAGTTTTTGTTTTTTTGGCCATTTAGGTTTGTCTGCGGCTTGTGTTCTTATTTCAGGATTTCTTAGAGGAGCGGGTGTCAGGACTCCTGATTTATTCTACCTTTAGTGAAATGGAGACAAATTTATAATCTAATAAATATTAAAAGGCAAAAAGATATCTTCCCAAATACAACTGTCAGGAAACAGAGGCATTAATCTGTGGTTTGGGAAGCCTATATGTGAATTTTCTCATGGAGGGACAGACCTTTAGCAGGAAAATCAGGCTGTTTGCTCAGTGCCTTGTGCTGAGTGTATGAGGGCATCCAAGGTGCTCTGAAAATCCAATACCTGCAAGGATTTTGTGTCCAACTGTATAGAGAGATTGGAGCCAGACCTGATGTGTTCTCCATAATGCCTATAAGGAGCAGTTCTGGGAGTGCACTTCTTCCTCGGTTTTGTATCAGGAGGAGCTAGTTTGGGTGATCCAAAACAAGGCTTGGAGACAACCTAGAAGATATGCAGTGAGGATGATCAGAGGATCTTCTTCCTAGGTTCATTTCAAGTTTTGTTTGTTTTGGTTTTGTTTTGTTTTCTTATTAGGAGCACCATCTTTACACACACCCACAGCCACACACACCCCACTTTAAATAAGGATGTAGAACTGCAGTACACCCAGTGAAGGATGTCCTTGCCAGAGCTGTACAAGAATATCTGTACTGTAAAATGCTACACATAATTTTGAACTTTGTGATTCTTCACTTAAGTTAATAAAACAATTTAAATTGATAACCAGTCCCAATGGGTTTTAAATGTATCCTATACATTCATTTTACATACCAAATATACTTAAAATTATTTTTATTACTTTCCAAAAATAGGAAGCAGAATGAAAAAGTTTTCTTACCTCGAAGTTAGGATCAGACAGTTTTCTGCTTAGACTAATGGTTACTCTAGGGAGACGAGTGCCTTCCCTTAGCAATGGATGTGGCTACTAGTGTTACGTGCAGTGCAGTGGTGTAGTGCAGCTTGCCTGCTTCTAGGTAAAATGTCAGAACTGCTCTTGTCCTTTTCTACATTTTTGCCACAGTTGTGCACATCTGATAGGCAGATCAGACAGAAAATGCTCTGAATCTGTCATTGCATTTCTTCTTGCAATGGAGAAACAGCTATAAGAAAGCCAGCGTTTCAGACTTCAAGGGAGTATAAGCAGCTGACTACCCTGATCCCTAGAGGTTCTTGCTGCCCCTCCACGATCTGCTCCTCTGCAGTAGCAGTTATTAAAACCAGCCTAGCCTAAATGCAAACGGTTATGACCTTTAAGTATTTCTGACTGCTTTGCTTCCTGCCTTACTCAAAATCAGATGTTAAATATATTTTTCTCCTTTTCAGAATAACTTGACATTTACAGGTACTATCAGTGGGGATGTTTGTGTTTGGAAAGATCATGTATTGATACGAATTGTGGCCAAAGCTCACAACGGACCGGTTTTCACAATGTACACTACATTAAGAGATGGTTTGATCGTTACTGGAGGCAAGGAAAGACCGTAAGCCTTTCTTTTTTTTTTTTTTCTTCCTTTTTGTTTTTTTTTCTGTATGCAACCATATTCTTTAAAAATTATGGTTTGGATACGTTCTGACTAAAGTTGGGCTTCTGATTCAACTGATTGAGATGTCAAAGTCAGAATTAAAATCACTTTACAACCCCTAAATAGATTGTAGAAAAAAAGAATAGCTACCACCTCCAAATGTAACTCAGGCCACATGAGTTTCAAGAACCTATTTTTTTCATTGCTTTTTCTCTCTTACAGAAAGCCTCCAGTATTTAGAATTCTGGCCATGTGGGGTTCCTTGCTTAAATTCCTGAGTTTGGGAAATAGACTTTTGTTCCTATACTGTTTTTAATTAAAGAATTTTTTAACTGCTATTTTACAGTTTCTTGGTGAAATATTCTAGTTGAATAAATAAATAAGATTAAATACAAGTACTGCAAATACAAGTGCTGGTTGTTTCCCTTCTGATCAGCAATACAGAATTTAATCACTGTAGCCAAATAGTTCAACCCAAAAGAATACTGTAGATTGCTTTTGTACCAAGAAGTAATTGGGAAGTTTAAAAAAGTGTAAAGAGAATTGTCAGTCAGTTTAAAAGTGCTCATAGTTTCATAAGTCATCACTATGTAAAAACAGTGTTCTTTGCTTACTAATATGCTTCACTTCCTAAAATACTAATGGATACTTAATAGTTCAGAATAGACCAAAAGTGTCTTGATTTTCATTAAATGATAGTAAACAACAAAGTTCTTGTGTTTTCTTTTTTTTCTTGAATCAGTCATTATACTCATGGTTGCTTTTGGTTTCGCGATAGATCAAAGGAAGGGGGAGCAGTTAAACTATGGGACCAGGAGCTGAAGCGATGCCGAGCCTTCCGGCTGGAGACAGGACAGATGACTGACTGCGTCCGCTCCGTCTGCCGGGGCAAGGTAAAGCAGGCTGGCTTTTGAAATAGTGCTCAGAATCAGGGGGTTGATAGCTATCTTACAGTCTGGACATCTTACAAGCAGGAATGCCATGATATATGTGCAGTCCTGTCCTTTAATAGATCCGTTGAGTTTAAAAATAAATTAGCTTCGAGTATTTCATTTCAGCAGACCTTCTTGACAGAGCTATAGCTTTATTATTTGCCTTTATTGCTGCTTCATGCTGGCAGTAAATGTGTTATACTGGGAATCATTCTTTCACCGTTGTTCCAGGGAAAAATCCTTGTTGGGACAAGGAATGCTGAAATAATTGAAGTTGGAGAGAAAAATGCTGCATGTAACATTCTCATTAATGGTCATATGGATGGACCAATCTGGGGCCTGGCAACTCATCCTTCCAGAGATTTTTTCCTTTCTGCTGCAGAAGATGGCACAGTAAGACTCTGGGATATTGCTGAAAAGGTAGGTGTGAAGGATAGTTGCCATTTTAGCAAAGCCAAATTGTTTAATTTTTGAGAACTGGAAGTTTCTTTTTTAGTGTGACCTAAAAACTAAGCTTTTATAATTGTATGACAGGGACTTTGGCATTTTGAGAATAATTCTTCTGATAGTGGCAAACTGTTAGCATAAGGTAATTTGAAACATGAATAAACAGAAACATTTATTATTTTCTTGTGTTATTTTTTCACAGAAGATGCTGAACAAAGTCAGTTTAGGACACGCAGCTCGTACTGTTTGTTACAGCCCAGAAGGCGATATGGTAGCAATTGGCATGAAAAATGGAGAATTTATTATCTTACTTGTGACCTCTCTGAAAATATGGGGGAAAAAAAGGGACAGAAGATCAGCTATTCAGGATATCAGGTCAGACCATATAATGGCTTTGTCTGCTGTAGCATCCTGGAAACCAGAAAAATAGATGGAGCTACAAAATTAGAAAAATGGACTTAGTTATACCGAGTTAAGAAGAAATTTAATATATGTTTTTGATACAAAAAACAGGCCAAGACCATCTCTAATTCTGGTACTTTTCTTAATATAATATATTCTCTTTCATGATACTATCAAATGTGATCTTTGATCTTTTTAGAAATACATATTTTTGTGTACTTGGCATGTATATATTGTGAGAAGCATTACAAGGGCATTTCAGTGAGCTGGAATCAATAAGTGAATTATCGAGGTCATGCAATTACTCTGATATCAAGAATAAAGAGGAAGAAGATGATACATGAGGATAGCCATTAGCAAACAATTAAACAAAACAGATACCAAAGTAGGGGAAGGCTTAGGAAGTATTAACAAGGATTAGTTAAAATAAAGAGGGAATAGGGAGGCAAGTGGACAACAAAAGGTAAGCCCCCACCTGGGGGCAGATTAAAGGTGTACAGAGGAACAGGGTGAGATGGTAGTTAGGAGGTAAAATGAGATAAAAGCTTTACACAAGAAGACTGAAAAGAGATGGGAGAGATGCTAAAAATGTCTTTTTGTCAGTTTATTCTGTGTGCATTTTGTTCTGAGGAGCGAATACTCGGCAGAAATGCAAAGACCCCTGTGATTCTCAAATATTGAACTCTACTGCAAGTACCAGTCTCTGTTTTAAACTCTTTTGTCTGTTCAGGTTTAGCCCAGATTCTCGTTACTTAGCAGTGGGTTCCAGCGAGAATGCAGTGGATTTTTATGATCTGACTTTGGGCCCCACGCTAAATCGCGTCAGCTACTGCAAAGATATCCCAAGCTTTGTGATCCAGATGGACTTCTCTGCAGATAGCTCTTATCTTCAGGTATCAATCACTGATGGTTGAAAAAAATGAATGGCAAAATCCTGATGACAGAGAGGGTGCAAGTGTTTCCCTTTGGCAGCTAAGATATATTTTGCAATGAAGTGCTGGATATTGTCTTACTGTCACTCTGAGCAACACCAAATCATGATGTTATAACTCCCAGAGGCTAAAATAAATTTATTTTTATACACACATGTACTAACACACACCGACTAGATACAAAGAGTGAATATTATGTGCAGAATATGAAATGTATTTAAGCTGTATTCTATTGATTAGACATTTTAAAATTTTACCCTTTACCCTTTCTCATTGTTAATTTATATTTGTGTAGATTTTTGAGACTTCTGAACTCATTGGGCGAGATGATCCATAAGGATGACTTTATTAATAGATAAGCTACTTATGGCGTAGAAGGTGCTATCAAAAATGTTTTGCTGAAGCCTTTAGAATCATCATTTCAAATATGTTCATGAGTGTTATGTTCATCTAAACTATTTTATTCGTTCATGTCAAAGGTCTCTACTGGGTCTTACAAAAGGCAAGTCTATGAAGTGCCTTCAGGAAAACAGCTTGTGGACCAGGCTGTGATTGACAGAATAACATGGGCTACTTGGACCAGGTAACTAATTCACTGATTTACACCTTTTAGAAGGCATGTAACTTCCAGGAGAAGCACATACTGTTTCTAATCTGAAGCACGTATTAGATCTCTTCGTGTACCTATGTCTTTTTGGGGGGAGCAAATCAGATATGTGCTATACAACAAAATAAAGTGTGTAACACATTTTCTCATGGTAGCATGGGGTGTTCGATCATTAAGGATTTAAGACAAAAATTCTTTTTCTAAAAAGTGCCTTTTTTTTTTTTTTACTGTGCATCTCTAGTCTCCTTTAATCAAGTAGCAATAGCAGTTTCAGTAATTTTTCATTCTGCTGTTCCAGTTATTTGGGATGTTGCACTGTTTGCTTCGAAGCAGTGATTTCTGCTTCAAAGCAGAGAACAGTGGAAAAAAAAACACGTCAAAACAAGAAAAGATCACACAACAACAGTTTATTATTACATTATTTACAATAGTGTATATTCAAATTTTGATTAATGTTTTTTGCTTTTTATGTGAATCTGATAGTCACACCCTAATCTAGGCCTGTTTGTGACCTCAATGCCTACTTGGAATTAGGGTTCTGTTTTACAGCAATACTCAAAAATTGGGAATAAATACATAAAAAAATTTCCACATATGGACCACTTCAAACAATAGTAATCTCTAATACTTGCTGGACTAGACTAAGATTTTTTTTAAAGGGTTCTGAATTGTTTTGTTAACTTACTTTTTAATCCAGTCCAGTATATCCTAAGTAGATCATCTTTTCCTTGTATACTCTGCCCTGATTTGGGGACAGGGGGAGTGTCCTATAAAAAAATCCAGACCGTACAAAGATTAAGAAATAATAAAATCCTTGCTTCTGTGTGTTCTTGGAAGTGTAAGTGTACATTTTAAATAGAGCAAATTTTATTTCAGTGTCTGTTCTTGAAATGCTAAGATAAATGTGCTTTTTGTTTAGGACTATTTCTCTCTCTCTCTGGTATTAATGGAAAATCTTCCTTAGACTTGAAGGAAAACGGAATTTTTCATCTAATTGATGTCTCAGAAAATATTATACAATCAATAAAAACACAGTTATAAAGAAAATAAATCCTGTGAACAGCTAAAATTAATGTTTGTAACTTTGGTATGGAGTAACTTTGCTATTTTTCATTGTCCTTTTTTTCTTTGTATTTTTGACAAACTACTCTCTGACCAGTATTGGCACTATTGATTTCACCTCTGTCTTTCTGTTGTTGTCATCAGCCACATTATTTATACCACTGGATCGATTTCAAAAACAAATAGAGAATAATATAAGAATCAATTGTAGAATGTAGTGTACCTGAGATTTATATGTATAAGCTTTAAAATCTAAACATAACATTTTATAAAATCAGCTGTAATATATTAGTTGCTTCCTATGTCCGGACTTGATTATTTTTTCCTGCAGTTTTCGAAAGAATTTCGCTTTCTTCTGTTTCAGTGTTCTAGGAGATGAAGTAATTGGAATCTGGTCCAGACATGCTGAAAAAGCTGATGTAAACTGTGCCTGTGTCTCTCATTCGGGAATCAACCTTGTCACGGGTGATGATTTTGGCATGGTCAAACTGTTTGACTTTCCATGTCCTGAAAAATTTGTAAGATTTTTTTTTTTTGTGTCTAACTATAACGAAAAGTATTTTTGATATTATGACCATGTGTTGTTTCTTTGGGGGAAGTATGATAGAAGTATTTCCATCTCTAAATGTGTACATTTTACTGTCTATTTATTTTTATTCTGTAGCTTAATCTTACTTTTTCCTAATATTTTGTACAATAGCTGTTGTTATAAGCTCTGACTGACACGTGATGATATGGCCTGCCAGTTTGCAGTAGCATAGTACATTTATACTTGAAATCTCAAAGCACTTGGTTCTTTTGTCTGTAAATCTCCATTTAACAAATGAGGAAAAAAAGCTGGTAGTTTTATCTCCATCTGTGTATTTCTGTGGATGAAGAGTTTACAGATTTTTCACTAGCACTGGTGATTTTCAAAGTACACTGAGTATATTGCCTGCACGCTTACAGTGAAAATCATTTTTTCACTTCTAGAGACTTTACACATAATTCATGTAGATTAATCTCGTGACAAAATCTCATGCTATTGCATTAACTTGAGCTTTGTCCCCAGTTTGCAGGTGCTTTGTCGTTTAGAGACAATTTAATTTGCATTGCAGTGCAGTTGTAGTTCTTCAGGGGATCTTTCATACCTGAAAAACTGTGTAGTATTCTGATTCTGATAAGCATACCATGCAATAAGAAGGTAGATACAAGCATGAATACCTTTGCAAGGTTATGTTGTATTGAGACTCTTCCTTTTTATTGCTTTTCAGGCAAAACACAAACGATTTTTAGGTCATTCAGCCCATTTGACTAATATCCGCTTTACAAGTGGAGATAGATATGTTGTTAGTGCTGGAGGGGATGACTGCAGGTATGTATCCTTTCCACTACTATCTAAATAAGAATTGACCTGGAAATCCATATGAAGTACGAGTTTAGAATTTACATCAGTTTACCTATATGCATTTTTTTTCCATGTAAAGAAGTGGATGTTTGAAACAAAATAAATTACCAGATGTTGGATATGCATGGCTACAATTCACTAAAATAAAAGCATGTCTATTTCTATAGTCAATAAAGGCATTTTTAGTTTAGAGTGACATACATTTAACATAATTAAAATTTAAGTTTGGCTATTAACCTTATTAAACATTTCTTTGGAACTCTATTGTAGTGTTTTATATCTCATGCTAAATATATTTTTGAAAATACAGTTTATTTGTTTGGAAATGTGTGCATATGCCTCACTGAGAGAGACACGCAGACTTGCAAGAGGATAATGCATGAAGAAAGAGGCATGAAACACCCAGGACTGCAATGTGACATTCTGCTGTGCCCTGCATGCATAAGAAATGGTGCTCATCCAAGACACAGAGCAAGCTGTCTCTGCAAGGCAGTGTCTAGAGTCTGTCAGAAGGATGGACTGTGACAAATATGCTGAGGCTCTTAGATTCGCTTCAGTATCGAATAACCCATGTTTGCATTTCACTCACTGCCAGATGTTGAAACAGAAATATGTGGCTAAAGGAAAAAGTGAGTGGTGAATCAATGTACAGTTTTCACAGTAAGATCCTGAGTTTTTAATCAAGAGATGTTATTTCTGACCTAGTGCTGTACATTGTCTATTTTCAGCATGAATGTTTTTCCTTTAAGTTTTGGGGTCTGAATATCATTGAAAAAAAGAGTATTCCATATTTTATTACTGAAAGAAAACATATATTAATTCTGAAGTATATAATATTTTAATAAATGGTTAAATATTGAAAAGGAAAATGATATTTCTATGACTGGTCAAAAGGAAAAATCATCTGGTAAAGCAAAGCAAAAAAAAAAAAAAAAAAAGTTGATTCCTTAGGACTTCAGTATTTCTGTGTTTAGAGGCCTGGGTCACAGTCATGTCTGGTGAACACTGTTGGATATGCATGATCTTCATGGCTAATTTAGTGTTTTTGTTGCACTTAAACATTAAATTAGTTCTGTGAGCAAAAATAATTTGCTCACTTTGCGAGTGCCTTGCCCACAACCTAGAAGTCTAACTCCAATTTTTGCCTTTGAATAAAAGTATTCTTAGTGGCAGAAGGATTATTGCTGTGTTGCTTGAGTGGGCTGCTAGCCTGTATGCTGCAAATGTGAATTAGAGTGAGGATTTTAGTCTTCATAACCGATAAAGTTTGGGGTGTCACCAGTTGCAAAAATAGAATTTCATAGCAATATGGATTGAATTTATTTTCTCAGCATCACAGGGGAGATTGAGAGAGAATATAAAATTTTCAAATGTTATATTTTGTACATTCAGTCTTTTTAATGGAGTTGGGACTAGTGAGGTGAGATCTTTCCTGAGATTTCTCTTCTGATGCTTCTTTAAATAAACCTACTGTCACCTCTAGCATAAGTGCATTTATTCTGTGCTGCAACCCAACAGAGACTGTAGGGTGAAAACCACATTTCTGTAATGACTAAAAACCTGCACCAAGTTACATTCTGGGTACAAGAGAGGATTTCATCAGCTGTCTAAATCGTGTTGTGATGCATCGCAGACTAAAACTGTTTTCAGTCAGTGAAGTTATTTCTCATGCGACATAGAAGAGAACAGAGGTAATAATTTCTCCAATTATCATCACACTAGTGGCAGTTTGCTGTGAACCTAAAGCAGTCCTTGTCAGTTGGTGTTGCTTTAAGGATGGTGTTTGTTTAGGTCAGTCAGCAGGCTTGATATTATTTGCTTATGCCAGATAAAAGTAAAAATTAAATAAATCTACTGTCTCTTGTAAGCATCTTGTGTGGATGGTGATGAGAGAAGGAATGGGTGGGCTTGTATACATGAGAAAAAGATAATAAGTCAGATATCTGTGCTGTCTTTTGCCCAAAACTCTTGTTGTGCACTATGCAAAGCTAGTAACCCAACAGTTTTAGATGATGTATTTTATATACCAAGCTAGAATATTTATTTTAAAGAAGAAAATGAACTAAACTGTTAGCAACTTTCCCAGCATGATGATACTTAGCAAAAGTCTTGCCAGTCATACAGCTGCTATTCTACAGGCACAAAAAAAGTCAGTGGATTTTGTCCAGGGAGATGTGATTGGGAACATGCTTGGCTTGAGGGAAACTGCAGCTGAGAGTTGAGCTTAGGCTCGGTCCGTTTCATAACCTCATTGCCTGATGGTGTGACGTTAAAATTAGTAATTGGCATTTAACTCTTATCTGTAAGCAGAGCAAATGCAATTGTAGTGTGCTGTGTTAGAGCTGTGCTTCTGCCCCCTGTTAAATGCATCTCTGCAGCATCTCTTGACTTGAAGGTTTGTCCTGCCTCCAGTTTAGGGTTGGCTTCCACCAGCTGGAGCTGGGTGGCTGTTAACACCTTGCCCAACCTGTCCCTTCGACTGCCACGTCCCAGTGCCTTCTCTGCCCCCCAGATCCTGGTTCGGAGCCAGCTCTTTGGTAGGCCTGGCGCTGCGTGGGCCCGCGCCGCGCTCCCGCCGGGGCTGCTGGTGCCGCCGCGCGACTGGACGCGGCCATGGGAGGCAGCTCTGCGCCCATGCGGGCTCTGCGCTGCGGTGCTCCCGGACGGGCCTCGGGTGCCCTTCACCCCGAGTCCTGCGGCGTTACCTGCCGTCGTTGCCAGGCCGGGTGGCAGGTGGTTCAAGCAGGGGACCATTTTGGGGTCTCCAGAATTGTAATTGCTTGCTCCGAGGAAGGGAGACACGCAGGGTGACCAACACCAGTAAGTCAGGGAAGAAGCTAGGAGGTGAAGGGATGGAGATGGTGGAGGGACAGACTTTCCTGTGGGAGCATTGCAGAGAAGCAATGTGGGCCCAAAGGCTTTATCCGAAACTGGAGCTTTTGCAGCCCTAAAGCAAGGAAGGCAGGAAAGTTCTCTGCAGAATTCATGCTCGTGCTAGGTGGTTTGATTTTCTAGCTTAATTATTTTTCTAACTCCCTTTTCTAGTTGGCAGCAAACACAAATCTTTGAGATCAGCAGTATCTTTTTGTGTGTGTGTGTGTGTGTGTGTGTGTGTGTAATAACAGAAATAACTAGAGGATTGATTAAAGCAAAATGCCATTTTACTTGAAAACAATTATGTCCTTGAAAGGTGTTTAAGTAAGCTTAGGAAAAAAAGAGATGGAGAGAAGGAAAATCCAGCTCATACAGAAATGAAAAGTAAATGCATTCAGAATTGAAAATTATCATAGTACAGGAGCTGAAGAAAACAGTTTAGATTGGGATAGAAATGATTAAATAGGCAAATGTATTGAATCATTTAGACTTGAAATCTTAAATTTCTCATTGTTAAAGAGACAAGTCATCCTGTATCACTTTTGGATTGTGAGAGAGAAGACAAGAGACAGTATAAAATTAAAGCTACAAGCAAGCATTTCAGAAAACTAAGGCTTGGTCGCTTAGTTCAAGGTAAGCAGGCAGCCAGGTCCGCTTCTGATATTGCTCAATATCAGGGTTTCAATTTTAGCAGAATTTTCATTTCAGAGCAGCTCAGATATTTAAAGAAATCTGGTTAATGCAGACTTGGACTTGTATTATCAGCAGACATGGAGGAACAGATGCCTCTTGGACAAGTATCTCCTGGATCCCAAAGCCAGATCAGAGTGAGGGACGCCAGGACCTAGCGCAGGACTGTGGGGCTCTTCAAGAGTGGCTGTTCAGGAAACTGTGAGCCCCTTTTCTCAGCTGCTGCTTAAACCCCTATTTGACTCTAAAGGTTGCCAAGCTTGTCCTGCTCTTATACAGGCCGGGGTTTTGTGGGGCCGCCCCAGACGTGCTGCCGCATTCCTGCCTCCCAGCACCGCTCCCCGCACGTGGGTTGCCCTGTCAGCCTCCGCCCAGAGGGACTCACAGCACTTGGTTGCAGCAGTGTGAAGAGCTAAGGAGCTTGGGCTCCAGTACTCTCCTTTTAGAGGCAAGATGATGTGTTTTCCTGTTTCATTATCAGTGTCACAGATGTGACCAGCCTTAATCTCTCTTCTTTTTTTCTATTTGTTATCACCCTTAGCAAATGTCTTTTTTTTCCCCTCAATATTTTGGACAAAGTGGATCATCCTGCAGTGTCCCTAAAAAAGGGAAGAAAGATTGCAAGTCACAAAATAAATTGTCACACCAGACATGATTTTCGTCATAGCAGCAGTACCTGCGCTGCACTTACATGCCCTTCCACTCTCTCAACTTCCTTAGGCTTCCTTGCAATCCGCTCCATTTTCCTAAAGCTTACGGCAGCCCTGGATTTTACTTGTGTGTACAAATGTGAACTTGCCAAAGCCTCCTATGCATTTTTATACCAGTCCCTGTGGTCTGGTCAGACCAAGCCCTTTTCTTTGGTTCCCTCCAGCTTCTGATCTGGAATCAACCTTATTTTCAAATTTAAAATCAGTACATCTTATTTCCAAAAAGGAATTGCTTTAGGTGTATAGTATGCATAAATGCCACAGTTGACTTCCTTGCCAAAATCATTCTTCAGTGACTAAAATAATTAGGAAGGGGGAAGGTGGGGGCAGGTTCCTGGTCTATCTGATGATGAAACAGGTGTCCACTCACTGAGCCCATTCTAGGTATAGGAATTTTGACAGACACAGAAGACCGGTCCTCTTGATCTGTCTTCTGTGAACTCAATTAAGCCAGTAATCCGTCCAAATAACTTTTTTTTTTCCTATTAAATATAAGAAGGAATGCATGTTCTTTTATCCCTTTCAAATGGAAAAGAATTTGTAAGGTCTGAGCGTGGTGACAGCAGGCACTTGTCATCGTTTCTTGTTGTCATCTCTTTTTAAATTATGGAAGATCTGATGGAGGAAACAGCAACATGGAACCAGTAAATGTAAATTTAGAGAAACACAAGGAGAAAGGAAGGAAACGGAAGGGCAGCTCTGGAAGAGGCAAAGGCTGAGATGGGAGGCACATGGGGGTGTCGCACAATACGGGTGGGTGGAAAACGCCCTGTTGGGCTGAGAGGCGGTCGGAGGTGGAGCCGGAGCAGGAGGCCGAGGGGGACGGGTTGTGCGCAGGGAAGGTGATGCCCTCGCCTGGGCTGCGCGTGTCAGAGGAGAAGCCACGGGCAGCTTCTCCCTCTGCTTTGAGGGGAAGATGCAGCTGCTCCCCTGGTAAACTGTGGCGCAACTACTTAGTGCTGAAGTACAGCAGGTAAAATAGATTAATTTTATCTAGTGTGTATGGTGGTAGTGAAGAAAATCGTATAANCGCACAATACGGGTGGGTGGAAAACGCCCTGTTGGGCTGAGAGGCGGTCGGAGGTGGAGCCGGAGCAGGAGGCCGAGGGGGACGGGTTGTGCGCAGGGAAGGTGATGCCCTGGCCTGGGCTGCGCGTGTCAGAGGAGAAGCCACGGGCAGCTTCTCCCTCTGCTTTGGGGGGAAGATGCAGCTGCTCCCCTGGTAAACTGTGGCGCAACTACTTAGTGCTGAAGTACAGCAGGTAAAATAGATTAATGCCTGCCGGCATCGTGTGTATGTATCGTATAAATAAACAGAAAAGTGCTACAGAGTAGTGCGAGCTCAGGTGAAAGAGTTTAGAATGTGCTTATTTTAAAATGCTGCTTGTCTTTCCCATATTAACCAAACGTGATTACGTTAATTGGCTCTTCTGGCATTGTATCTATTTCAGTTTCCTGTGCAACTGTGTTTAAATGTTTTTTTTAAAAAAACAAAAAGATACTAAGCCAAAGAAATATTATACTTCCTGTAACCAACATCTTTCAATTACTGGCTCTTTTATTTCCTTTCTCTTGAACCTTTACTCGCAGATTCTTGTTTCAGCCCCAGACGTGCCCCAGATGCGTTTGCTCCCTTTGCAGGAGGTTGCTCAGCTCCTGGACACACACAGGTGTCTGCCAAGGACAATCCTGGGTACGCACGGGCTGAACCTCCCTCGAGCACTGCCTTGTCTGATGCCTCCAAATAGGGATATAAGAAGTCAGATGAGATCAATGTAGGTCTACAAACACATTTCAGGAAAAAGAAATCGTGCAAGTTTTTGATTATCCCATAAGAAATAATTATAAAGTAAGGAAAAATGGAGACAAGCAAATCCAAACTCATTCCACTTTCCAACGAGGCAACCAGTCTTGACTTTATTAAGGAGCAGCTCTCGGTAGGAAACAGAGTTACAATCTGTGCATAAATAAATAGGTGTTCATTCTGCTCCATCTCCCGCACGGTTGGAGGAGAGGCGAGTGCCTGGGCCATGGAGGCAGCATCTTCCTTGGGGCCAGTGTGTCTGGATCTCTCTTCCAGTATCCAAAAACAGGAGTTTTCCCACGTTTCTATTGCTTGTTGTGGGATAACCTCAAGAACTTGCAGCCCCTGCTTGCCCGTTGCTTATGGGAACACAGCCTTGGCCCCTTAAACTCAAAGAGGAAGTGTTTTTTACAACGTGTTCAGCAAGGTCTTGCTCATGGTTGAGGATGCGTCAGCGCTGCACGCTAACGTGCTCCTCCCTGCGCTGAATGAGTGCAGCCCCGGCACCCATTCTCTCTTCCTGCCCGTCTCTAGAGGTTATTGTAGCCACTGCCATTGAGCGGATGAAGCGCAGCGGGTGTTTTCCAGCATAGGGTAGTAAGTACTTTTGTGCTTTACCACTTGTCGTGAGGGAGAGATTCTGGCACGGGGCAAACTGTGTCATCCCGCTGCTTCTGTGCAACTGACTCTTTCATAATGCTCTGCAGCGGGTCCCCATGGCTGGGGGCGAAGGCCCAAGAGAAAATACAGCTACGGAAATCTGTGTTGCATTGGTCGCTTCTGAAAGAGGGTGTTTCTGAGGGATCTTAATTTGTCCTCTTCAGGATCATAAGCCATTTGAGGAATTAAATGTTTCCTGTCCTTTCCTCCAAAAGGGGATAAATTATTAGTGTTTGCCATTAGTCCTAACTTTTTCCTCCCACAGGAGCTCTTTTAATCCAACTCTCCTACCCAGCACCCCAAATAATTCTTCAAATGCAGTGGCATGAGCATCAGTTACCCATAACCACAATTACCACAGTGAGTGACTTGAAATTCTGCAAGAACTGCAAAAACATTGCCAATACAAAAACGCTGCAGTGCTGGGAATGAGACGAGGGTAATGTATTTACTTGCAAATACTGGGCGGAGGGAGCTTGCTTTCCATGCCAAGCACATAGAAATAGGATATTTATTCTTCACAAGAAGCAAAGCAGTTAGTTAGTTAAATACCTTCTTGAAGGATATTGCTTAAAACCAGAACCTGTAAAATGGATCGCTCAACTACAGAACTGTAAATGGTACTACTGTAATTTTGTGATTTTTTGTTTTTTTTTTGGAATTTAGTGAACACATTTTCTAAAGAAACTCCAAGCATGAACATTGGCACAAACTGCATGAAAAAGTTGGTTTTTCTGTATTTCTGTGACATGTTGGTGCTGTCAGGTAATATCTTCCATATTTCCTGTCTGTATTTCCTTTACTTGCTACTACTTCTCATTGTGTGGATTTTTTTAGGCTTGATGTAACACTTTTTTTTTTTTAAGCAGCACGTGGTAATTATGAGCTTTGTTTATGCTTTTTTGTTCATTCATGGGTATACAGCATATGACACTAGTGGAGAATCTGTGTTATTAACTTGTGAAGAAAATTTTTTTTTAATGTAAAAATTCACATAAGAATATATTCAAGACCACACTGACCCTTTAGAGCAACGTCACAATCTAAATAACATCTGTTAAAAAATACATATCTTTCGGGCTTTGTAGCTCGGTTTTCTCTTTTTTTATTATTTAGAGAAGAGCCAGCCGCTTGCCTTACGCTGAGCAGGTACCCAAGGTAATAAAGCATCAGAGCTGTTGCAGTTCAGCAAGGAGCAGTGTTAGGTTTCTGCTCCCTTCGGGATTGTGAATTATCATCTCATCTCACCCTGAGAAGGGAAAGTAGCTTCATGGTGGCAGCTCGTCCTGAGCGAGGCAGCTAAAGCAGGTAGGGGAAGCTCTAGCGGAAATGCCCGTGCGCTGCAGTCTGGCACCTCTGGACCCGCCAGGCCCTTTCAGCCCCCCTCCTGACCACACACGAGCCCTGCGCTCCCACTCACGACGAGTCAGCGCGGGTGAGGATTTTAGTGCAGTTCTATAGGCTTAAAATCACTGATCCTGATGTCTGTTTAGAGTTGTGTTTCATTACGGAGTGTGTCAGATAATCCCTTGTGCTTTAAACCTGCCCCCCCCCAAAAAATGTATTTTAAACTAGTCTAAAGGTATGGTAATGTATTACTGTGATAAGGATCATGGTTTATGTGAACTCCATTTTGGTTTCCACCATAAACATTTAATCCCTGTAAACATACAACATTGTAGTTTGTTATTAATATGTATACATTTCTATATATATGTACACACATGCAGAAATTAAGTGTGCAGATTTTTGCATAAATTAAGATTTTTTTAAATTTGAATATAAGCTTTGAGTACTTTATTTCACAAATAATATTTAAAAATACTTTCCTGGAGTGTTAAGTTTCAGAATTCAACTATATTCAACTATATTTGTCTAATTTAAGTTTAAAATATGTAGCTAACATTGTTTTCTGATATCTACTGTAAATATTTGTAAAGAAATTCTTTTGTATATTTTTGTGAAAATGTAGTTCCCCAACAGATACAAAAGATTTAATAAAAAAAAAGTGCATTTATGTTTCTCTTTAGTGCTTTAAATTATTATAACAATCAAAACACCTGTGGTCACCTATGGGGTTACTCTCTTCAGGGCAAGTCCCAGGAGCTTTCTTGAATGAGATAACTACAAACAGCTGTGCCCTGTCACCAGCAGGGCTGGAAAGAGCTTCAGAGCTTTTTCTTCCTGACACCTTCTCATGTTGGGTAGTATTTAATTCAGGAGCTTTTTAAAGAAATATATGGTACAGGGTTTTTGCTTATGGTGCCCCTGTCCTTGTCTTCTACTAGCTGAGTGACTGTCCAGGGGGAGGGGAGGGTGAAGAGTTGGGTCAGTGGTTGCTAGCCCATCAGTGCAGCTGTGTGCCTGACACCAAGCACCTGCGGAGCCAGGAATATTCCTACCACCAGCTGAATGAATAGGCTGCCTAAGAACTTCTGAGGATGCACTTACTTCAGCTAATGCTAAGCAAAGAACCATTATCCACACAGAATACAAAACATGCTTCCAAAGTTTTTAATGGAATTTAAAGTAAAACTTTTCTTACACAGACATTTCTTCTTACAATGTAAAAAAAATTTAAAACTGCTCCAACTTACAAACTTGGAAAATTAGAGACATTTCAAGTAGGCAATCAACTTCATTTTTATGAAAACAATGCATATTAAAAGTTCAAAATGCATGGATTTCTCTATCATCCTGTTTCCCTGGCGGTTAATCTTCCTTGGCTTCCTCGAACTAGTGTCCAAAGGAGGCAACTTTCAGTCCCAAGCTGTATTATAGTTATTCACTGGGGAGAAGAGAAGACCAGTTCAGGTAAGTAACAGTCCTACCCTGTTGCAAAGATGATTTGGGAACTAAGGCCCTTCTGTCAAATCTGAAGCAAATTTGAATTTTAAACATAATACCCCACTCAAAATCTCAACATTTCTTGGTACATAGTTGCTGGCATTGTCACAAAGTAAGTACAAGCAAAGGCAGCATTACCAGGCTGCATCCAGCTCGCAGAAATAAAAATAACAATAATAATAAAAAAAAAAACACATAAGTGCCACTTTTGGTGTTAAATATTAGCTTAATCTTTCAGTTTAGTTTAATAGCACTTTACTAGCACATACACACGCTGTTCCACACTGACTAATTCTCATTATATCCTGCGGAATGCCAGCCTGCTCCTTGGGAAGTCGGGGAGAGGTGATAGGGGGAGGCTGTTCTGCCACAAACTCTCCTGGCCACAATACAGAATTACTGGATTTACCAACCCTCGGAGAAGCACTGAGCACTTGGTGTCGCAGGCGGCATGCACACACAACACAGCAACAGGCAAAAACTGACATGGGATTTTCAGCTTTACTCGAAACTCGGACCACTGTTTTTTTCCTAGGTCAGGAACCCAGTGACTTGGCCATGCCCAAACTGCAGAGTACTTTGTTTTTTCAGTATTGCAGCATATTTGTAAATGTTTAGATACTAACAACAAACAGTAAAGTGTTCTCTGTAAAAGAAAGCTGACAGCTAATAGGCATCTCTCACCATTGTTACTGCTCAGACTGAGCAGTACTGCTCAGTGAGAAAAACTACATTTGACTTACATACTTTCATTTGCAACTCAACTATTTTTAAAGCCAGAGCCTCTAAACCTAATCAATTAAAAAGAAAAAAAAAAAAAAAAAGACTTTTAAAAAAGATTATTTACCTTGTCTGAGCTCGAGTCCATTTCAAGGCATGGCGTGGAGGTACAGCAATAGTTGGATGGTAAAAAGTGCAGTCTGGTCTTGTACACTGAGTATTAAATCTGCAGTGCTAAAAAAAGAAAGCAGTTCAGAAGAGGCTTCTCAAAGTTGGCCACGTTAATGTCCTGAACAAGCTTCTTGGAAACGTGCTACCTCCACCTTTGTGCTGCTGTAGGAGCTGCCAGGTAACTGAATCACAGGCCTGCACTGCTAGCAAGTCAATGCAGGGACAGGAGGACATCCTCATTCCCAAACAACTGGTTACAGCTGCACTTGCAGGCCAGGGGCAGAGAGGGTGGGCAGAGCTCAGCGCCAGTGCTCTGTGCACACAAATAAGTGCAGCATGTGACACACAGCACCCGCACAAAAACGAGGGCACCCAGCCGGGGACGCCTGGCAACAGGCAGGCCCCTGGGGCCACGGGGTGTACCAACAGCACCGACGCCTGAACAAGCAGGACACTTGCTGGTCTAGGGACATACATTGGCACAGACGCAGACCAGAAGTACTCGAGTCATAAACTGTTGTGCTCTGCTCTGGGGTACTTGAGAGTAACCCAGCTACTCTCCCAGCAACTTGGGGCAGTCACCATAACGGTGTGGAGCCCCCAGCAGCAGCAGCTTGTGTTTGGGCCCTCCTGGGCGAAGGGGCGACCTTGACGCCCCCCACCTGCAGGCTCAAGCAGGGGCTGCTGAGCCGCTCAGCTGCACCAGCAGCCCCAAGGAAGCAGCAGCTCCCAGAGCAGCTCCGGGCCCTGGGGCTAGGAAGCAGAACCAGGAGGGAAGAGGTGTGAGAGAGGCTCAAAGCCAAGTTCAGCTACAACAGGGAAGGAGAATATTCGTAAAGGACAAAACAGTGCAGTTTCAGTTACGTACGCAGCATTTACATGGCACACAGACAGCTGACAGTTTTATGCAATTCTCTTTTGCTTCTCTCAGCCATAAGAGGAAAAAATATCTCAGATCAAACGTTTGCTGTGTTACCAGCAGGCTGCCCTTGCAAACACATGGTCCAGTATCACTGACTTACCTGAAGAGAGTCTATTGCAACTGCTAACCTCGAACATTCAACATCTGCAACACTTTTTATAAAATAAAGTCAAAATAATTGGCTACGCTCTTTCTTTTTAGTCAATGCTTTCCATATGCTATTCGTGAACTGCAGTTAAAAAGTGAAAAATGAAAGCAAAAAAGTGTGAAATGGTAGTAACATTTCCTGACTCAAAGTAACACATTTTAAGCATTTTTTCTAGAAAAAGACTGAAAGAGATAGGAGATGATTCTTACTTTTGGGTGGTAAAATGGACATTCCATTTTCTTACAAGCAGGAAAAAACTTGCACAGGGGATTACCAGAGGATACAGGTGGTGTGGGTAATGGTGCTGACAGGAGAAAAGAAGCAAATGTTAAAATCTCAGTTCTTTTGCAAGGAATTAAATCTTAAAATAACCCCATGTTCTGCAAAAATAAGTATTTCATGGTACCCTGAATGAATCTACTTCTGAGCAGAGCAAGACCATTAGCAGCAGTTCTTTAGCACCCCAGGACAGAAGGTACCAATGTGCTGCTTCACACAATCACAGATGGTTGAGGTTGGAAGAGACCATCTAGTCCAACCCCCCTGCTCCAGTAGGGACACCTAGAGCACGTGGCACAGGCTGGCATCCAAGCAGGTTTGGAAGATCTCCAGGGAGGGAGACTCCACAATCTCTCTGGGCAGCCTGTTCCAGGGTTCTGTCACCTTCACAGTAAAGAAGTTCTTCCTCATATGGAGGTGGCACTTCCTGTGCTTCAACTTGCACCCATTACCCCTTGTCCTGTCACTGGCCACCACTGAGAAGAGTTTGGCCCCATCAACGCAATGCAAAGTTGGCTGAACCTTACTGCCACAGGCACTTCCACATCAAGGTCACTTGCAAGTTTGATTCGTATCATACTTTCAATACTTTAAGCAGAATTTTGGTAGGCAGCAAAATTCAAGTTTTGGATTCAGACAGCAGCAAGCCCATTAAAGCTAAGAGGACTGAAAAGCACAAGCAGAGCACTTTCCAGAACACTTCCAGGACACTTCCAAGTCCTGGAAGTGATACAGGAGATGAGCATGTTGCACAGGGTGCTTTCTGGCAGGGTAACAAAGCTGCACCCTGCCATGACGAGGGGCTGAGCACCGTCCAAAGGGCAGTGACTGCAGCGAGGGCCAGGGCCTCAGTACTGCACAAGGGCTCCAAGCACAACCTCGATCCCACACGCAGCACCTGTGCTCACTGAGCAACCTCGCTCCCAGAAAGGCATCTCATCATTCCAGAGAATTAATTCCAGTGTAGTCAAATGACAGAAAAGCGTTCACATAAATTTTCAAGTCTGAAACAGTCTGTCTTTTCAGTTTGTGTCTTAAATTCTTGCCACAACAGGAATCCAATCTGAGGAATAACTTTGAGTATATCTGCTCTTGCACTATTGGCTAGCTCCTCCATCTTTCCAAAACAAGGGACTCTCTGTGCAACCCTTTGCTTTCCAAAGCCAAACCCTTTGGCTTTCCTTCATGCAGACTCCTACATAACCAGAAATTTTTCTGAGTTTTTGCAGTAATACTGCATTATTAACTGGATTTCCAAACAATACCAGTTGCTATTTCTACCACATTCACTATTTTCCCTTCTAAATTTATTTGAAGAACAAAAAAGGCAGAGGTGCTCACCTGGCTTTGGAGCTGGAAGCGGGGTTCGCCGACTGGCGTGGGTGTAAGGGCACTCTGGCTTGGTGCATTTTGCATCGTATTTACAATTTGGATGGATGAACAAGCATTTATCAGCAAATTTGCAGTTAGGAAAGACTCTGAGGAAGGAAAAAAAAAGGCAATTATTTTACTGCATGCAACTGTACGAGGCTGCCACACACAATTACACTATCACAGGGCCTAGGTGTGTGTTAGTTACTCATACTGCAGGGCATTGGAGTGCAGTGGACTAGTCTTACACCCATTTTCCTTTTGGATATTCTTTACATATAATAAATAACTGAATTACTTGACATTCAGCAGAGTTTGGTAGCTTGCAACAAGTGGCTTGCTAATATGCCTTGCTTTCAGTGTGCACTGCAGGGCAGCTGGCAGAACTGTGAATTCAGCCCTTTGCTAAAGGCAACTAGAAATTCCCTGTGTAATACAGTCCACTTACTGAAGAGAAAGTGATATGCTGAACTTATGCATATGTGATTTTAAAAGAAGATTCATGTAACTGAGTAAATGAAGCCACCCAATCTCATAACACCTATCTCTATAGGTGTTTCTAATCTGTTACTGCTTGTCAAAGAAAAATCAAAGACACAGTACATGTTCCAGAGTCAGCCTCTGCTTTCAAATACAAAAATTATCATCTCAGTGTAATAAAACATGCTTTAAAGAACTGAGATATCTAGCAGAGAACTGCTGTTCTTTTAAGGTGACTCCCATTCCCACATCCACAAGCAAAATCTAAGAACATCAGCCTGCATGATACAACTAAGCTTTCTTCGGCAAGAGCAGAGCTGTGATTTCACTTACTGCCAACTGGACTGGTTTCTGCCACTTTGATAGAAGAAACTGCAGTGCAATAACCTAGCTCTTTCCTTAGCCATATCAGATTTAAACTGCCTTCCTTGATATTTAATAAAGGACTGTTCTGTATATTTGTGCATGCTTTGTGCTCCCACTTACTTGCAGGGTTGTGTGGGGTGGTGGTACACGCACTCATCTCCATGCTTACAGGCAGGCCAGTACTTGCAGCGCTCGAGCACCTTCTCCTTGTGCAGCACACCCAGCTGCTCCAAGTCCACTGCAAAAAGAGAAAAAAAAACCCCAAACTAAGACCTTACCAATGCCATGTGCAATATGGCTTAAATGTACAGGGTAACTGAAATTCAAAATGTATTCTTTTGCTTCCCTATTTTTAGTCCAAATGTTGACAAGCTTTTTTTTTTTTTTTTAAATAAAGGTCTTCCTCAGTAAAACTTTCATAAAACCATAGTACCCAAAGGAAATTTCAAAACTAGAATGCAGGACAAGCCGTAACATTAGACAAAAGCAGCCTTTAGTGATAAAAGATTCAACATACACTGTTTACAAGTAAAATAATTCACTTTGTAAGTTTCTAATAGAAAGCGAAGTGGATCAGACTTTGATGGAGCAAGACTAAGAAAACGGTTCTTCAACAGAGCCTGTTACACTGTCCAGCTGCGCTAAGTATTTCTTTGTCAAAGACATTTTTGGCTCCAGAAGACTATATTAAGGAAAGAAAATAAAGTCAATATGTACATTAATCAGATACAATTTATTAGTATGGAGACATACCAAAAAAAACCAACTACTTGCATGTAATTATTTTAACAGACATTTACCCTAGTTATCTGAACCTAGACTCTCAGAAAGGATTTTTAAAAATCCAATCTGAAACCAGTACCTTTACCACTATGAGAACCTGGGGCTTGGACTTTTATAAAATCTCACTTCCTCAAATTCAGACTATTAAGACAGATATTCTTACACCATCACTGTTCTCTTGGCTATGCAAACCTGCATTTGGCTTCTCAAAGCTTTCCAGGATTCCCAGACATAACTCCCTAACCTCACTAGCGATACCTGCTGAGGCTTTATTCCATCTTCAGCCTCATTAAGGCATTCTTCTGCTTAAAGAATTTTCTAATTTAAAGAATAAAACCCATCTCTTTCATTTGTTAAGAGTGGTATATCCAGAATTGAACAACCACACTCTTGTTTGGTCCTGCTGGTGATATTAATTACCATCAGAGCTCTCCAGCTGCCTGGTCACAATTTGCATCTGGTGTGCTCGAAGGCCTTTTAATCCTCTGCCTGTGCACATATTTGGGGTAATTGGCTTTAATCCTTCAGTAATATCTTCCTCTTCCTGATCAGACAGGTATCCTGGAGGACTAGGCACACCATCCAGCGTCACTATGAACTTGGGACTAGCAGGTTTCTCTGGCTGCGCAAGCTGTTCTCTGCCAAACAAAAAGAAAATGAATTTTTGACTCAAAAGGCCTGAGTAAAAGTGACCAGGAGCACAAACACAGCAGCACAAACTAATCTTCCATTAAGATAGATAATTTACTTCAATTAACAGTTTGTCTTTTGGGCTCTCTGCAGGACTAAGCAGTAGAGTATACAACAGCATACAGCAGATTTCACAGCTTTATTTCAGTTTGTTGCATTCTGCTCAGATAGATCCAAAAGCTTGCTTACAGACAAAGTTTAATAAAAGATAATGATTAACCTGTTATGAATTTACAGTTTTGAGACAAAAATGGGAATGTAAATATTGGTCTCAGAATCACAAACCTTTTAAGAACACAGCAGCAGGTGTTTCCTCAGAAATACTGAGCATGATGAAACAGGGGGTATAAAGGTTTGTAGGGCTGGGAAGGGACACCTGAGATACTGATGAGCAGTAACTTTCATGCTCAGCCACACTGAAAAAGCAAACTAGCCCAGAGCCCAGTGCCTGGTGGTAGCCAGAGGAGATAAAATAGGGAGTATAAGAGCAGATGACACATACATGATACAGTCGCCAAACACTTTTCCACTGTCCCACCCATTTCATCTGAAGTGTTTCCCGAGCAGAATGTAGTTTTAAACACACTACAGTGGTGTTATCTTTGATAAACAGTGATTATATAAACTTTGTTTGTTCTCAAAAATCAAGCTAAAAGCAATTACGGTACATGATGCTGCTAAAAATAGACATGAAACGTTAAAAAAAAAGGCAAATAAAAACAAACAAAAAAAGTGCTAGAAGTCAAAAGCAGATTTATTTAGATGCAAAAATTCAACACTCCCCAATGGCAGAAGCTTCCCATTTTGCTCAGGAAAATGAAAGCTGCAAATTTCCACGATGGAGTGAGAAAGCACAATGGCCCACACTGATCAACCTCACCGCATTGCCCAGGGTAGTTTGTACCCAAACAGGTCATATGCGCATTAATAAAACTATTCTGCTTAAGCAACTATCATAGCATAAAAAGTACAAAGAAGATTATATTCTGCTGGTCACTCACTTAAGGAAATTAAAACACACACCAAACCATCATTTGCAACTGACAGGAATTCTTGGTCAAACTCCATAGGAAATAGCCTTAACTGACTTGTCTCACACACTGCTGGCTCAAGGGTTCCAACCTTCCCCGGCAGTGCACTGGTTTTCCTCCAATACTCCCAGGAGAGCTCAAACAGGCCTCACCACACTCAGCAGTGACTTAAAGGTCATTTCATAACAAATGTATCTCAAGGTCAAAAAGGTATAAAGCTGAATTATACTAGTATATAGTATAAATATATATATGCTTCTATTCAGTTCCTCTGCTTTCTTAAAAATCAGAGCCTATTCTAACAATAGCTCACTGTGGGAAATACTTTCAGATTAGAAGGATTTCTCACTTTTTGCCCTTGCCTCTATCCTCCCTCTCCATTTTTCAGCATTGGTCCATCCTCCATGGTGTCACATATCCTGACTAGGCTCACACAGCACAGGAAATGCAGAATGATCCCATTTAGAGCACAGACAAGCACTCTCACTAATAAAAGATTCCTTTTATGACAGCAAGTAGGGGCTCTTTAAACTTTTAGCATAAAAAACAAAGTATCTTTTTACCGCGTCTGTATTAGACGTCCTGAGAGTGCTCGTATTGCCTCTGTGGCCCTCTTTCCCAACTGCTGATTCTGTGGCATTATTTCCTCAGATAACTTGGGCTTCTTCAGGATAAATGACCTAGTATCCGTATGGACCACAGATTCTGTGTCATAGTAATCTGAATTGGAGAAAAATTGCACAGAAAAAATAAGAGAAAAAATGATCACATAATTGTACTCTAACTTCAGCATATTTCTGAATATAAAGAGAATACAGCTGATGGTCTAACTTTCTTTTCAGTTATTATCAGTCACTCACAGTAAACAGTTTTATTTCCTCTCTTATTCCACAAAAAATGATCAACAGAAGCCACTAGCCCTATCAGGTCTAGCCAGGCAACTTTGTTACTAGATCACCTCTGCTGAAACAGCATGGAAACACATGCTGAAACACATGCACACAAAATCTCTCAGGCTTTGAGCACCTACTGATGTAACACTACATTTCTTAAACAGATAGAAAAAAGTTAAAAATCAGTATAATTAATTTAAAAGGAAATTATATTTTAACCAGTAGGAGTCAATTAAAAAATAAAAAAAAAGAAAAAGCTAGTTCTCAAAGAATAAAATATCACGAGACTTAACCTTGAGTCACTTGCAAAGTATCTTCAATCACAGGGTCAATCTGGAGCCGAGAAGAGAGCTCCTTTTGTTCAGCTCCTAAAAAATCCAGGAATTAGGAGCTTATTTTACTGCATCTTAAAAGAAACTACAGATTGAAGAACTGAAGCATACTCCTCTAATTCTCTTCAGGAAATAAATAAATAAACAAATCACCACCCCTTAAACATGTCTAAAAGAAAAGGTAATTCTTGCTATTAAGGGCCCCTTTCTCCTTGTTTCAGAAACTGTAACAAGTTTTGTCCAGCAGGATGGCACAGCAAAACCCAATTATTAAAAGAATTTAGTCTTTTGCATAATCATCACTCAGTATAGACTAGGTCTGTGGGTGCAAAAATGGATAAAGTTCAAATTCTTCAAATTCTTCTAACACTTTTAGAAGTGTTAACTACTTCAGAGAACACATGTACACATGAAAAACAGCTAGACTACAAGGGACCACTGTATAATCTATCTAAGAGAAGTGAAATAAAACAGAATAGCACTGTTCTATAGTAGACTTACTGTTACAGTTTAAAAATATACATATATATTGCTTTCTGTGGGTTAAGTGGGTTGATTTCTGCAAGTTAATTTCAAAAGAGTCCAAAATAACTATTTTCTGTACCTTTAATCAGACAGAAAAAGCTTCTTCATACATATTCCACACAATCTGTTAAATTGTTTTGTGATGGCAGAACGCCAACTATGGTTACATGAAAAATAAGAGACTTTTATTTTAATAGCAAATGTTTACCTTTCCTTGACACTGACATGAAGCCTAGGTAACTAAGACCTTACTCCAGCCAAATTTTACTCTTCAATCTTACTACTTTGTGAGAGTAAAGTAGGCTTACTCTTGCAGAAGCACTTTTTAAAATGTATTTAGGTATGTCATTCTTTATTATTTTTATTTATTATTTCCATATAGGTATAACTTTGTAATGAACACACTGTGTTTCTCTACAGCATAATCATGATGAAAAGAATACTTGGCTGTCTTTAAATCGTACGCTCTTCAGAGTTTTATAACAAGCAAAAAGAAAACGATGTTCACACAGTTAACCTAATATTCGCTTACATAAAGTAAGTGAAAACACTGAAGCTACTTATGTGATAACAGTATGTTGGAAAATATCTTCTAATGCTTCTCCAAACATCCCTATTTTAGTGCTCTCACAGAAGCTTTCAGACTGATTTTCTCCCATGAGACATCAAGCATGCAACAGATGGGGAAAAGAAACTCCACCTCAATATAAAGTGATATATTTGCTTATTGCACAGTTATGCAAAATTATTCTTTAGTGATATGCCAGGATGCTAAACAACCCTTTGCTCCCCAAGTGGCTGATCTGAGTTATCCATATATCATATTGATATGTCTTATCATATACTCATGTTTCAGAAAGGTTCTTGGCTTTCTGTTTGTTCCCACGTGAAGTCTGATGCCAACTCAAACATTAAAAGCATTTTATCAGGGATTTTTCATTTTTTCTGTGAGATATAAAGATCTCTATGAGATATAAAAATCTTAAAAATATGAGAGCAGCTAACAAAGACGCACTTGATAAGCTCAGATATTAGATGTTCAAGTCAGGCTATCCAGTGCATTCCTTCCTTCCCTCTAGTGCACCCCAGTGAAATTTCAGTCCATACGGTATTCTGGTCAAGCACATGTGAACAACATGCTGCTCAGCCTGCTGTAAAATGATGTTCCTAGGTATAAATTTTTAAAGAACGTTATCAAATGACCTTGAATTCGTTCAATTGTCTGTTCCTTTGGCTCTTCTACTTGAAGCTGAGAACTCAGAGCAGGAAGTCTGCTTTGCACATGGATTACTTCTAACTGAGATTCTTCTGGGGCAAATCGAGTTCTCGGTGCAACTGGAACAGTCTGTTTCTGCGGAACTTTATTTAAAGAAACAATGGTAAATCATTTTAGTACTACCCAATCACTCAACAGTATTATGTTTGTATATGATCCTAGAACAACTTTGAATAAATTCAAAATAAAACACCACCCTAAGTATTACTATTTAGATGTAAAATTCATAGTGTAAAAGTGCACTCGTGGATGTGTACAGAGCACTCTGAGAGTTGCACCGCAGAACATCCACCTGTGAGACAAAGCCTAGTCTTTCTCCGAAAGCTGAAATGCAGCATGAAAACAATTAGCCTTACATCAGCAAAACATTCATTCATCCACTTCCTCGCATCATTAACTTAGTGAAAACTGGACTCTTCTGTGATGTCAAAATTACTTTTCCTTCTACTTTTTCATTGGAACAACTACAGATTATCAAGGTGTGCTTCTAGTACATGCAATGTCAGGTAATCTATGCTAAGGTGACTTGTAAACTGAATACAAAACATGACAACAACAGAATGGATCTTGGGAATAGCAGGAGGAAACAGCTTTGCCTGTTTTTTTGCCAAGATCATCAAACTGTTTGTTAAACTATACAAGATCACTGCTGTTGCAAATCAACAGTTTTCATTTATTTTAAAATTTTCTGGATATGTTCCGTTTTGTGCAATACTGCTGTGTGTGCAAGAAAGGGCTTCCTGCATCTCCTCAAACCCCCTCCACTCCCCACATTGCTGCTTTTCCTATCATAAGTTCATTTTTCATTGCAGAGTCAGAATAAGAACTCAGGAGCATTAAAGCTCCTATTTCTTCTCTTTATAAAAATTCCTCATTCTGCTTCCCATCTAAAACGAAGGTGAGCTCTTAATGCTTGGGAAGCACTTCTGTTACTCATTATGAATGAAGAAGCTTAATAATGTTCTTTTTATAGTTCATTTGCCATACAAAATATATTTTATAAGTAATCAAGCAATTCAACGATTATTCACAATTCTTAAATTATTTCTCCTTTAATGTCAAGATTGGTAATGATCTTTACAACCTCTTTCACACATTTTTTCTGGTTCACGACCAGCCCACTTTACACCCAATTTCCAGCATACAAGGACATATCTCCCAGCACAACAGCCTTTCAAAACAGAAAGCTCCCATCGCATTTCTCATGCCTTCTCCTTTGGATCGACTCATCACCACCGAGGCAACTTTGCTGTATACAAGGAACTACCAGAGGGAAGACACTCACCATGACTACTTTGTAAATATGCTAACGTAGAAGGAAGCCATGTCTCTATTACAGTCAGCTTGTAGGTTTTTGAGAGACAGTGGGACGGATTCTGAATTGCATTCACTCTTGCTTCAGATGGCTCTAAAGCAGATAAGTTATGGTCTAGGTAATTTAGTGAATGCTCTTCCTCAGCAATTTGTAACATTTCATGCGGACAACACTAGATTTATTAATATCCAATTATATGAAAGCCCAGGATCACAGCTGGAACTGATCTTCTTCAGGGGAAGTCTTCACTAGCTAAGAAAAGTGAATTAAGAAACTGTTCAGTTGCAGGATGAGCTGCAACTCAATTTATAAAACTACAGTTACAAGGTCACTGGTTTTAGCAAGATAATATCAACCCATATGCTCTATTTGTTGCTTGTTATTTTATCATTAGCCTGTTTTTTGTTGCTTGGTATTTTGTATCTTCATTACCTCTTTGCTTTCTTGCTGTTTGGTCTTTCTCCTCCCTCTTAGGAAGGAAGGGAGTGCAGAAAGGGGGAAGAGAAGCTCAGACAACCTCCCTAATATTGACCATTTTTACACAGACAATTATTAACACTTTGGAAAACTCCTGACACTGTCATTTTCTCTATATACTTCAAGGACCTATCACTTTAATTAGTATGTTTTAAAGACATTTCCTCCCTGCTTTATGCTTTTGTAATCTATTGCAGGTTTTAAAATGTACACAGGACATGCAAAAGCCATTAAGTATATTGCTAATATTCACTATTCTAATTTGTTTTCTCTCTTGGCACTACATTTAGCTCAGATTTATAAAACAGGGCTTGGAAATAGCCTAGGACAAATAAAGACAATGCTAGTTACCTGTAGAGTAATTGGTTGTTTTTGTAACTGATTCCTGTGCTTCAGAGATTGCTTTCAGTATTAAATTTTTATTGGCCTGTTTGGAAGGTGGTAGTGAAGGTCTAAGGGAGATGGAAAAACAATTAGTTGCACATGAATTGCAACAGCCACTGCATCCATGTTAAACATGGATACTTTGACACGTTAAACAGAGATAAGCACAACACTGATAAACTCAGCACCTAAGAATTCACTCTATGTACATTTTCAGCCTTTTAATCCAAATGCTCTCAAAAATAGAACTCCAGAAGCATGTTTTCACCTGGCAGATCAAGCTGCTATAAAAACCATGCTGCACTCAAAAGGCAAAATGGTGCCTTTCTGCTGCACCCACCTCTGCCTGCACATTCCTGATGCCACCTCTGCATCTGCACTAGCAACCACATGGCTGTCCCTGGGAGCAAGATCTGCCTGAAAACTGACTCACTCTCTTTAGATAGATGGATTTATATTATATACATATATATATATATACACACATATATATATATATAGATATATATACACACACACACACACATATACACACACACAATTAATTATACAGAAAGCTTCCTGTTTCTCTCTGAACATCAATGACTAGGAAGTTTAAGTCAGACATGCTGTAGGGCTGAAAATAAACTCAATAAAACGTATTAGCTTCAAACAAATCTAATGATTTGACGTTCTCTGTGCTGAGCTAGCACAGGAGATCAGAAGAATTGCCTCTTCTCTAGTTTAAATGTTCTTTATTACTGAAACACAGATATAAATCATGAATGAAAATCGACTAACAGAAGTCAGGAAAAAAATTTCACATCTTTTGTAAAGTTAATATAATATTCAGGAACACAGCAACATAGAGAAGAAAGTCTTATTTAAAAAAAACAAAAACAAAACCTTACGTTTTCCACTAATTTCTTAGTTTATATTACACTAATAGAGACTGCAATGATATTAAAAGGCAAGTGCAAGAAAGAATCAGCTTTGTCTGCTTTATCTGATCAGACACAAATGGTTTGGAGACTATTCCTAAAGTAAAAGAAAAGTAATCAAAATGCTATCAGAGTTATGACATTAAATTAAGTATGTGGGTTGAGGCACTTCAAGTTTAACATTCTTTGGTCAGTGGACTTTTCCCAGAGAATCAAAAATTTCATAGTCAATTGCTGCATATGCACAATACTAAAATCAGATTATAAAATTAGAAGAAAAAAAGGTCGTATAAGCAGGTATCTCACATGCAGAGGTGTGAGACAATATAAAGTACAAAAAAAAAAAAGGAACAGAGAAAGAAAGAAAGAAAGAAAGAAAAGGCTTACTGTCTTTTTTTCCCCTTAATTTTTCAGGAATCGCAAGCAATTTTTACCAGCTGTCATATTCAAAGTTTTTGTTCCTTAAATTCATTCTGGAAATCAGACAGAATCACACAGGTTTTAAGTACCTTCTTTCTGGCTTTGCAGGTACAGATACACTGCTCGAGATGCTTCCTATTCGCAAACCGTAGTCTTCCTCCTCCTCCTCCTCTTCTTCCCCATCATTACAGAACTTTTTCACTTTGACTACTGAGCTTACAACAGGCAACCTTCTCTTCCTGGAGCTTTCTTCCTACAATTAACAGAGCAACCAAAACAATCCATTTAACATGAGACACACAATAAGCCACAACTAAAATGCTGCAGTTCTACTTAAAGCCAGAAGGTGGAGAAGTTGAATTCAAAGTGCAAAACGGTACTGCATTCTCCACAGAAAAAAATGTAACAGTTCTAGAGTAACGGCATTTTTCTCTCTCTTCACTGTGGCACCTCTAGCTTTAGATGCCAGGACTAATATCTGGAAAGTTGACAGACTTCAAAAGATTTAGCTATGGAAAGTCAGACTGGTCCAACTTAAGAGTGCCGTACCCCTGTTTTCATACAGGCAACCACCACTATCCTTTAAGAAAATAGTAGTGACAAATGCAGATGTTGAACCATATGGAAGAGCAGGAGAAGGAATGTACCTTGATACATTCTCTCTTTGGAAACCATGATTCAAAACTGAACCACAAAAGAGTTTGATACAGTATTTGGACATCAGGGCTGAATAATTATAGGACACTATGTACCTCTGTCCTCCAAGGAGGAGGAATAAGTATCCTTAAGGGTAGTTGGGCGCTACACTGATACAGGACGCATATATGGTAAAACAAACAAACAAAACAATTCCACTAATATCGATTAAAGCCACAAGAACTTGTCTGTTAATAAAATAGTAATAAAAGAAAATTTCCACAAGACTCTTTTCTAACATATGATGGAGAGTAAATGACTGTCATTTGACAGTCATTTATGTGCAGCCTTACACAAATCACTATATTCTCATTCTCACATCCTCATTTCCTCATTTAAAAAAAAAGTTATCAACATACATCTTGGTAAAACACTCTAAGTTTCTCAATAATATCACTATTCTTTGTATAAAATTATGTAAAGTAGCAGCAAAGACAGAATCCACTCAGAAGGCATATAAAACTTCTCTATCATTACAATATTAGCAACCATAATGATCTTTAACCCTTTCCCAAAGGCTCTGAACTGATCGATATGAATAGTCTTCAAACTATTAGATGGGACTATTAACCTGTCTGGAACATTCTAGCCTCTAAAGTAGGGCAGCAATCACATTTGAGATTCCATGTGATTCCAGTGAGTTCTTAAATTCCATTTACACAGTGTAATAATAGTCCTAGTAAGCAGTATCACCAAGCTTTCGAGACAAATATACAGGATTTCCCTCTCCTCCTCCCCCCACAAAAAGAAAATCAAGATATAGATGACAATTAACGAACCAGCAACCTGTGAAGGGTTAAACTATGAATCTGTTTTAATCAGTTTACTCAAGGGACAAAATTCCAAACCTAATGATATCAGTCACAGAAATTCTTTGATCTCCCCAGAGCCAAGATCTAACTTGAGAAGTATGTATCAATGTTGATGTCTAGCAAGTATGAAATACAGCAATACATAGATCATACGAACCTCACTGCCTAATTTATCAGCACAAAGTTTGGAGGTGGGTCTGTAACTCTCTGCTAAGCTGCCAAATGCTTCTGCGTTGCACATCTGGACTGCATCCAAAGATCGGCAGCTCTGTCCATCTAACTGCCGGCCCCCCGGTAAGCTGCCCTGTTGGGACAACCTGTGCACGTGGCTGTCCGAACTCCTGCTAGCTGGTGGCCGGTAGATTTCAGCAGTAGGACGAGAAGAGCCATAAGTTACAGTTACAATAGGTTTCTTCCGTGACAAAGGATTCTCCTGTACAAAGTTCAGATCTTCGTCAATTAGATCATCTGGTTCAGGTTTAATGTCGATTACAGCTTCAGACGGTGACAATTCCCTTAAAGGCTTCACTGCAGATGTTAAGCGGGATGCAGAACCATCTTCACAAGACTGGCTGATAAAATAAGAGATTGTGAACTACTACCTAACTTGCAAATAAACTTCAGGAAAATAAGAGCTCCCCCCTAAACAAGGCCAGCATAGAGGAATCATGAAGATACCACTGTTTATACTAACCTAACATGCTTGACCTCTATTCTCATTAATTCATTCATTTATGACTAATTAGTAAATGCACAACTGTTGATTAAAGACACACAATGCACATCTGGACTGCACACAAGTCGGAATTCCCGACTTTGTGTTTTATGCAACAAATTGTAGCAATGTTTTACTACTTAAAACTATTCTGATATTTCCAAGCATCAAAACTATTCTTTTCAAGTAGTTGTGCTCTTCCAGAACAACTATCCCAATCACAAAGTCAGAATCCCTGTCACTACACAAGCCTTACCGTGACGTAGCGTTTCTCTGTTCCTGTGAGCTAGTTGAAACTCTAGAGTCATTTCTTTCAGTCCGTGTGCTGGAAACTGCAAGAGGTGGCAGGATATCCTCACGCCTCTTCTCATCACTCACACATGAGCTGCTTTTGCTGGAAGGAAGGTTGCTCTCAAAGATATTAGATTCTGAAGATTTTACACTAGTTGTTTCTGTGGACACAGGTACCTTTTGTTTTACATCAGAGTACAGCAACAAAGCTTTTGCAATACATTTAACTAAGAAACTACAAATAAGACATTGCTCCACCCAAAAAATACAACACGCTGAAACCTATTTCAGCTCAAGACATAAGCAAGAACCTTTCCAAAATAATTTTACTTCTGAAATAAAGATCAAAGCAATTTTCTAACAAGTGTCCCAAAAAGACCATACAAATTCAAAATGAACAAAAGTGAGTTAAGATCTTTTTTGAAACTCACTAGACCCGCAGGACTACACAGAAGTGATGCATATATCTTACTTACATTCTTAAATCATTTTCTTACTTACCAGTAGTCACGGATCGCAGCTTATCTAAAACACCATGGAGCCTGAAAGAAGGAAGAAGAGTGAACAATGCACAGAAGAAAAAGGAAAAATAGAACTGAAACATCTTCCAGAAATAAATCATATTTTTCTCCACATATAATAATAAGCACAAGACTTGACTTTCAATCATTGACATACAACTAAACTAAAAAATGAGTCATTTAAGTGCCTCATCTCTCATGAGTCAACCTTACATGTGCAGGTAAAGTATTCATCACATGACCTATTTTCGGCATTTATCTGGTTTAGAGCACTAAGGCCAATGTTAAGTGCTACATCTCAGTCCTACACTCAAAGAAGTGACTCAATTGTCTCCAAAAGGAGTGACTTCAAAACCTCAGTTAGAAGCCTGAAGTACAGATGTGAATTTTACTTCATATAGGAAGCTTTTAATTTTACAGCAAATAGTTAACTTTAAATCTGAGCATATCAATTTTAAAATTCACAGCACATTTCAGGAATAATAAACTCTGTGAACACTGGGACATGCTGGCAAGCAGATAAAAATTTTGAGAAGTACTAAATCTATTGTTTGTCTGCACAAAATGCATCAAGCTGAAGCAATACGATTCTTGGGAAAAAAATCAAAATGCTACAATACATCACTGTTTAAAAATCTACAAATTGTAAATGTAACATTTATTTTCTATGTAACTTTTTTTCACCTCTCCTCTTACAGCTTACTGAATACAACATCTAGTCGTCTTTTTCATTGTCCTTTTAACCAATACCTATTTCATTATCTCATAAAGCCATCTGAAATTAAACTTGTATTTACTGACAGATGAGAACACTGAACTGAGAGATTAAAAGACTCTTATCTAAGGAATTTAAAAAGAGACCATCAAAACAAGCAAGGAATACACCTGTTACATATAACTGATATCCATTTCTAAGTGCAAACAAACAAACCCTTAATGACCATTCCCTGTTGAAATTCTTCTCTAGTTTTGTTTTTTTCTAATAAAGCTTTAGTTTTAACTATAAAGCCATAAAATCATTTTCTTCCTATTATTTTTAAGTGTGCATTAGGATTCAGTTGAAATCCTAGTAGTGAAGTAACTTTAACAACTCGCTAAACCTCACTCATTTGTCCAACTGCTTTTCCAAAACCATGGGCAGAAAGACAACTCCATGACTTATTGATACAGTGAATGTCAACATTTTTGATTAGGCAGGCAAAAAGAACATAGAGGCCTGAGTACTTAAAAAAGAAAGGAGGGTTAATTGCATTCTCCCTTCTTATATTTTGACAAATGCCATGAAAAACATCAAACTTTAAAAGCAGACTGCAAGTAAAAATGCAAGTAAAAGTATCACAGGAAAAAACATCAATTTAAACAGTTAACGTAGTGAAACATAGTATTTAGAATTAGTTTTCACTTTTTGTCAAATTTTTATGTTTTAATACTTATTCAACTTCTAAAATGTTTCTCTTCTGATAATTAATTGCACAAAAGCTCCTTATAACTAAAGGGAACCTTACTAATCATGTAGAAGACATGTTAGGAGAGAACATAGCCAAGCAGTAAACTGTAAAGGAGGCAAACTGAAAAAGCATGAAAAATGTAATATATTGTCTAATTATCCAAATCAAAATAACATTCCTTAAAACTGTCTTATGTGAAAAGCTCAGAAATAAGCTTAACTTGAAAAACACACATGACTGCGAATGCCAGGAAAATGCTGGAGTGATCTAATATCTGTTTGAATACTCTGTTCAAATACTTTAAAATCTAGACTTTATTAACTTATTAACTTAAAGGTTAATACTACAAGCCAAATTCATGTGTTAGAAAATGTCTCAGAAATATTGCAGTAGCTATATCTCTCATGCAGCACAACCTAAATTAATCCACTGCCATCAGAGGCTTGGAAAAGAATTCATGTTTTGCTAATTTTTCTTCCTCACAATAATTCTAGAGTTCTAGTTTTGCTTTGTACAGCTGAGTGGTGGTGATAAATAAACAGCCTGAGAGGTGGGAATATTCAAGCATCTGGTGCTAAGCCTTGTCAAAGACGGATATACACAATTAGATTCACTGGTCATCTGTCCCGATATAATAATTCTTATGTACAAGAGCAGTCTGAAGCACAGTTAACAAGAAAGCAAAAAAGTTTAAAGAAGTACTTTACATCTGACTACACTGAATTCTTGCACTCACAGTGGGCTTTGCACAAATAATTTTTTGAATTTTTTGGCCCTTGGTTACCTCAGCATTTCACACGATTGAACCTAGGAGGAAAATATAAGCCCTCCAAGCCTTTGTCACTTAATTACCACTGCAGTGGCTTAATGACTGACAGACTAAAAGTAATTTATTCATTAGAGCTGCATAACAGAAAGCTTTGATAAATGTAAATAACAACGAAAAGATAAGTAACTTCTTACATTACCAAGTTTAATTTATAGAAATCAGTCCTAATTATTGGTAAGAAGTGTGACAAGTAGCTCACAAACATACCATACAGTAAATCTGACAGTATTGTTTCCAAGGAAAAGGGAAAGGTCCTCTGTCATCTGCTCCTGGCTCTTCTTATTGGCCACCATAACCATAATATAATCAGGGAGCTCTTCATCTAATAGAAAGAGAAACAGGTCTCTATATTACTTTTGAAAAGCTCACTAAAATATGTTGCTTTAAAGTATAATAAGAGATATACCAAACAGAACCTCAAATCACCTATCTTTTTTTTTTTTTTTTTTTTTGCCAGCAGACAAGAGCCTTGGATAAAGAAACAACCAAGTCTTCCATTGTCTCCAAGGATCAATAAAAATTGCAGTTACGAGTGTTGAATAAAAGACAGTCAACTTCACAAAAGCACAAACTGAACGCAAATGCAAAGTAAATGCAAGCAAATAACCACCCTCCCAAAGAGCGATATAGAAGAAAGCTACAAAACAAGTACAATTTCATACACAGTGAAGAATCTGCTACCGTTATAGGCCTGCTAACATATGTTATGTCTTCCAATAGGATCCGTCATGCAGCTGCTGATAGTTCAGCTTCAACAAGTTACAGGTTTGGATAACATACTTAAGGGAATGAACTAGCTGCTACTGCCTAGTACTTGAAATACATCAACCGGAAAGTTGCCCCAAAAAAGAGGAAAAAGTGGTTAAAAGAGAGAAGCCAAGGAGAATTATAGCTGGAGGTAAATGGACACATTTAAAGAAGTTCAGAAACTGACAGGAAAATGCAAATGTTGTATGATGATCTTGGGAACTGCACTCTAAACACAGGAAACACCAAGAAAATTAAAGCACAGAAGAGGAAGTAGCCACAGCCGGAATCACAGATTATAAGTATTCTTTTTACTAGCACCTTGGTATTAGAGATAACAAAATATTTTCAGAAATGCTGGAAAAAAGCATTGAAAAAAATCAAGCATTGAAAAAAATCCCAAAATCATTCCGGGAGGCTAAAACCCAGAATGATAGTAATATTTAGAGGCACTGAGACACTTCACTTTTTTTTCCTCTTCAATTCCCCTGCCACCATTTCTCCTTGAAAGAGGAGTCTGTGAACTTCCTTAGCTATTTCCCTTTAATTTCTTTCATCAATGCCCCCATACTGTTTTCCCCCTTCACCTGGACTATCCATATTTTCTGAACAAAAAGTCTTTTCTCCTTCATAGTAACTGAGCACTTCAATCACATGCATAAGGTTTCTTCATGCAGTAGTGCAACTAATAACGTTGATCTAAAGAATGGCATCAACTGGCTAGTGGTTTCCTGTCCATATGAGTCTAAAATGCTTGCTAAGTGAGAAAACTTACCTACATAAGCCCCCAGCTCTTGCAGCTTTCCTTTTATAGCACCCTAAAAAGATAATACAACAGCATTTAAGTATGCAGTAACAAAGCACCCCTAACTGTAGAACTGTGGCAAGGGCATTTGGCAGGTTTTCTTGTTAAGGCCATGACAGGTTTGGTTCAACAGAGTGGGTTTTTCTCGCTCGCTGTTTTTAGCGATGTGAAGGCCGCCTCAGAGAGGGGCTGCCGCATAGAGGGGCTGCCCCCGGCGCCCTGCAGGCCACTTCCCATCTCGAGCGGCCCCCGGACCGGGGCGGCGCAAGGGTCGATCCACGGCCACTTGGCCGAGGCCTACGCGCCCGTTCGGAGGGCGCCCCTGAAGGGAGGCCGCGCCGGGGCCCGGAGGGCAATTCAGGGCCACTCCGCGCGGCTCGGCCTCCAGGAGCCCCGCTGCCGCTTTCCCGCTCCGCTGCCGGCGAGCCCCGAAGGCTGCTCGGTAACCGCGACCCGGCCCGGCCGCCCGCGGGGAGGCAGCGGGCAGGGGTCTTGGCCTGCGGGTCGTCGGGGAGCCTCGTCCACGCCGCCGGAGCCGCGCGGGCCGCCGCGGCAGCGAGTGGCCGCTGCTCCCTCACCCGGATCTTGCGGCTGATCTCGGTGCCGATCTCCATGGCCGCGCCGTGCTCCGCGCCT
>VWPW01017239.1:721084-810493 GCA_013389825.1 Crypturellus undulatus | reverse complement strand
CCCCTGCAGCGCCCCCTGCCGGGCAGCCGCCGCGCCGCCGCGGCCCCGCTCCCCGCATAGTAACTGAGCACTTGAGCCGTTAGCGGCCCTTGGGAGCCGTTACGGGGGCGGCCGGGCGAAGCAGGCGGCGCTCCCAAAGGCCCCAAAGCTGCCTGTTTTCCTCCGCGGGTGTGAGGTAGCTGCCGTTCGCTCGCTTGGAGGTCTGACCCTAAAGTCAGGAAATGGGTTTGGGTATTTTAAATAATTTGGTACAGAATGGTTCATTCTGTATTTCTTTAGTCAAGTGTGGTATTCCAATTTTATTTATTATTATCTTTTTCTACATTTCAGGTTTTTGTAAGCAGTTGCCTGCCATAAAATTACAGAGTATAAATGAGTAACTTAAGCTTAACTACCAGCTTAGGTTAATATCTTTGTTTAGTACAAAACTTTATTAAATTTGATTTAAACATTTAAAATATGCTATAGAATTATGCAAAGTATCAAAAAAGCTCTCTATGTGATACTACAGCTCTCCTAGAAGGTATCATTCTTATTGCCTTGTAGTTTTGTCACTTCATGTTAGACTGATTGTCCTGAAATAACGTGTTTTCCTCACAGCTGCCCAGAAAAAGGTGAAGTCCCTTGTTGGGAAGAAAGAAGCTGGAGCATGGGCTGGTCGTCACCTAGGCACAAGGTATTGTTTGGAAAGGGACAAAAATACAGGGCCAATAGTGATATGGGTGAAAAGAAACCTTATTTGAATCCCACCCTTTATGATCTGCACCTGTGTCCTAGCTCTGCTTCATACAGCAAGGCCAGTTTAACAGGGAGCAATGTTAGAGCAAGCCCAGCATACAGCTATAAGGTCTTGAATGCATGCTGGCATTGGGTAAAATGTGATGCTGTTAATAGCCTTATTAATCTCTTTCTGCACCACAGATCCTAATATTTACCAAGCATAATACAGAAACAGCCTAGACTGCTAATTATCTGAGCTGTCTGCATGACCCTACTTAAGATGTATTGGTATTACAATGTGATACAGCTAACAGCAGAGTAATTAAAACATTCAATTTTCACTGCCAAGTGACACAATTCACTGTTAAGATTTTGAATAAGTTGTATTATTTGAAGAATAAAATACAAATTACATTTAATTAATCAACTGATAAATGGATTTACTTAAACTCATAAAAAACATGTTCTAGAAAAAGTGGATCTTATCTGAAAGGATAAATTCTTTGTAAATTATAACTGAAGCTCACTGCTTCAAGTTGAGAACTCCCTTACACTTAGGAAATCTGCCCATTTTTTTTCTAGGAAAATACTAATCTTATTCAGTAGAATATAATTTGGCATTTCATAGCTTTTTATAGGTAAAAGTTAATCTTGCAAACATCTGAAAATTTCAGTCTTCAATAGGCACATAGTATGCTGATTTTTCTAGCACAAAAAAACAGGGAGGCTTCAGACATTGAGTGAAAATATGGAAGTAGTAAATAAGGTGAATTTGTTGAAAGGAAAATAGCTTTAAAAATCACATACAGAATCCAGAGGTATTCTGCATTTTTGTTCGACAAAGACTATAAATTTACTGTGTTGCATGTTGCATGGCTGGTGAATAAATTACAGTATTTTCCCCCATGACTTGCTCATTTTTTAAGCTTCCTGGGAATAAGTCTTTCACAAGTAATTTCTGGACTACCTGGCATTGATTTTTTTAGCACAAATAGATGACTCCTCATTAGGCTGAGCAAAAGAAACAGGCATACCACTTTTTTTTTTTTTCAGATGTTTCTAGCTCTGCATGTGGTGAGACTGCTGGCCAGAGGCAAACAAGAGAATCAGAAGCACAATACACAATATAGGTAACAAGGCAATTGGCATCTTATTGAGGTGTCTGCATCAGAGATCACAGTGTCTTCATGGACCCCTTTTTCCTCTTTGTTCTGACTACTTCTTAGAGTTGGTGGTCAGGGCAAAGCAGGTAAGGGAGAGCTAATGGGGCAAAATCTTAGTCAGAAAGGGAAAACTGAAGAAAGGCAGCAAGTTAGGATGCAAACTGGAGTTACAGAAAGCAGCAGTAATAACATGGATTTCAGGAGTAGCAGTTTGTTGAACTCGAAAAGGAGAAAAATGTAGGTTTTAGAGAAGCATATTGGTCTCTCTCTACTAAGCTGATGCATTTTCCTTAATGAAAATACAGAGAGGGATAACAATGGAAAATTAGATGACTTCAATAAATGCAACTTCCAGTCAGGGAATTGGGCAGGAAATGGGTGTTGTCAAGGCTGAGAATGGGAAATGTAACAGATGAGAGAGTTAAAGCTTTGTTTTTCAGTATAAATTGTTCAGCAATAGGAGGAGCTGCCTCTGTTGCTCTTACCTAAAAGGGGGAAAACTTCACAACTTGGAACCATCAGGCATTTTATTGGTCAGTATTCTGAGGACGGTAACCATAGTTCTGGCCTATAGCCAATATAAGAAAAGGCTATCAGTTCAGCTAAAAGTTTATTTGACCCAATGTAAAATTCCCCTGAACTGGTTATTTTCTTGGCGTATGGATTGCGCATTATAAATATGACTATGGTAAGAAAAATGGAAAAAGCAAATAGTCTCATGATCAGGGGCAAGCATTTCTAAGTGAAGTAATTCAGAATTCCTCACACTACAGATATTCCCTGCGTATTTCAGGTGACAGTAGTGTCCTCCTGAGTCACATGCTGTTTGCATAGTCGATCTGCAAGTTAGACCTGCTCAGACAGTAGCATGTGCAGTTTGTGTGTTTTATTTCACCAGGACACTTTCTAAGTTTTACAGGTGTGAATCAGCATTCGCACGTTCACTTGATTTTTTTTCCTCGTTCTTGACCCAGTTCAAGTTTGTATATATGTCTGCCTGGCCTGTGTAATGTGGAAAACTATTACAAGCCAAATAGCATGCAATGACTGGTGATTTTTTTTTTTTGTTTGTGTCTCAATATACGTGGGATTGGGATGTGGCCTCGGTATGATCTTTGCATTGAAGCTTTATTTAATTACATGCACATACTGCCTGATAAGACAGTTCTTATTAATAACATAATTTCTACAATGTCTTTGGTAATTTTAAGTGTTTTAAGTGTTTTAAGTGAGTGAGGGCTGAAGGACTAGTCTTTAGTCAGCATTTTATTGCAGTATATGTTACTAACAGATGAAACTGTGTGAGGATTTTGGTGATAGCTGTAGACAAAACATACGTGTGGAGGGCATTTGGACCGGCACACACTGCTTAAACCTTGAAAATATTTCCAAGCCATATAAAAATAAGACCAACAGATTTTTTTTGTTAAAGAGACTTGCTTGAATTGGAAAGGCTTAAAATAAATGATCATATGATTAAAAAAAGCAAGGATTGCCTGCTATTTGTTGTAGACCCTATTTCTGTCCCGCCCCTGCAGCCAGAGGAGCAGCTGTTCATTGCTGACATTCTCGCTGCCAGGCATTCCAGCTCCCTGAGGTCATGGGCTACAAGCATACGGGCCTTTGCTTTAATTCTTTCAGCGTATCCTTCCGCATGGATAGCGCGAGGGGAACGCCTCCAGGAACAGAAATTAAATGCACACACACAGAGCCACGCAGCGACGTGCGGTTTGAAAGTATTCCAGAGAAGGTATTTTGCGCTCATGCAGCACAGCATCGCATGAGAGGGGCTGCCTCAGGAGCTGCCTGGCGCAGACTTCTTTTGCTGTAGTATTTTCTTCCACCCCCAGCTCTTCACCGAGTGGAATGATATCCAGAGCAAGTTTTTTGAGACAGGAAGTGAGGAATGTTTTCACTATGAGTGATCTGAGAGGAAGGTGGGTTAGCCGAGATAGCAGCTGCTTGGTGCAAGAGGAGCACAATAAGTCAGTTTGCAAGGAATACAGATGAGATGGCTCCAGGAGAACAACTCACGACGTGCCGTGGGAGTTTCTCAGCTACACGTATGTGAAAGGAGACTTGGAGTCTTTGGATCGCTGCAAAAGGTAATGAAAAAACAGCAAGCACTGTGTTAGAAACTTAAGTAAATAGTGGGTGATCCTCTCTGATGTGTACTTTAAGGCTGAAGAGTTCCAAGCGTGTATTGTTTGAAAGGTAAAGGCTGTAGATCTGTTTGCATCTTTCTGGATATAGGGGAGGTTCAGTATGTGCACTTGCTGCTCTCTTTTAGTCCAAGAGTCAAGTCAAATATTAACTGGTAAAACAAGAGGAGGGTGGGGTGTTCTGATTTTGAGACTTTTCAAATATCTCTGAAAAAATTATGTATTTGAAGCCTTTGAAATAATAGGGACTCTATTTCCCTTTCACGTGATGCAATTTATTTTGCAGGATGTCATTCATGCAAATGGCATTTAAAATCTTTGTAGAGTAAAATATTAATTATTGAGAGGAAAGTGAGAGGTGGAGGTACAGAGGGAAAGTATCATGGGCTCAGTAATTGTTTGAGTCACAGCCATGTTGTGGAACTTCTAATATAACATTTTTTAATGTACATGTTTATATTGAAATATAAATGCACAAAGTTTGACCACTTTGTGCTCAAGTGAGGACATTTTTAGCTGTTGGATGAAAATCCCTGACCAGCTAAATAAGGCTTGTTATTGAAGAGTCAGTCAATATGTAACTCCTGGCAATTCTGTGTGGTTCCGTTTTGCTGAAGTAGCTTTGCAGCAGTTTAGATGTGCATTATTTTAAATGAGTATACAAGCCAAACACGAAAGCAGCTCACACTGCAGAATGACAGCAGCTAAATAAAAGCAGCACTATGCAGAACTAGCTATAAAAGTCTTTGAATCCCTGTTATTCTCCAAACTTTGGTTTACAATATTAATAAGGAAAATTACTTCATACTTGTACTGAGTTAAAACAAAATTGTTTGGGACAATCAGCAGAGCAAGATATGCAAGCGATAGAACCTAACCTTTGAAAATTGTGATTTAAACTTCCTTCCTATGTCTGCTTCTGTATCTGTGTGTGTAGACAAGCCGGGAAGTTTTGAGATTGTCAGATGTCAGCGTTAGATCACCTATGAATTTCACCTGGCAGGTCAGCTTCCATTAGTGAATTTTTTCCATGCTTTTTGAATACTTTTCCAAGGGTCTCATGAGGACCAGAGAGTGTGAAAGGTGTACATGTTGAATATTCTACAGAAAGAGATTGAAAGCAGCGCTGTGCTTCTGACTGCAGTTTTCAACTTGTTTTCACACATAACTGTAGTAACAAAGGAGAAAAAAGGCACAGTTGTGCACAGAACCTGTTGGAAAACAGCCCTGGGGAAGTGAGCTAAGGTCAGTCAGCCAAAAGTTTCCCTGCCAGGAATAAACCTGGTGTGAGACTGTGCTGGGAGTGGGCAGGAAACTGTCTGTGGAGCATTCCCTGCATGCTGCTCTTTGGGGGTAGGATTTGGAGGCTCAGTGTGCAAAGTAATAAAAAAGGAGGCCTCGCATAGCCCTAATTTTTTTTTTTCAAGGAAAACTGTTGCTATCAGTTGTTACTTATTCTGTAGCTGCACTCAGAGAAAATCCAAGTCTTTAAATGGGATGTTTTTTTTTTCCCTTCTGATTCAAACTGTATTAATTAATAAGATAAATAAGATTTGGGATGCAATCTGCTGGGGGAAGGGGAAAGTGAGATGGCAGAAGGGCAGAACTGCTTCCAGATTTTGTGAACATGGACATGAAACGTGCTTATGGCCGCACTTTGAACAGGCTTGCAAAGATGTCCCCAAGGAGAAATGCCAGTCGGCCTCCTCTTCCTCCTGGTTAGACCTTAAGCCTCTTTGTGCTTCTCTCTATTCCTTACCATTATGCTTAAAAGAAAGCCCTATGCAGCCAAGCAGGAAAATTCAGTCCAAAGGGTTTCCTTGTGTTTATGATATTAATTTATAGATATGTGTACAAATGGTGGGACGATTTTTTATGTGTCTATGATGAAGAGACTGGAAACAGGTGTGCTAGGAATAATAGCCCCTCTGGTTTTTCTGCCTTCCCCCCAGATAAATGAACGCCCTTGCTATTTGGAAGTCTCTGCAGAAATCCATTTATACTTTTTAAAAATGGACTTCTAGTGCACACCAGCATTAGAAAAATAAAATGAAAATAAAAGAGAGGGTTTAGCTGGGCAGCAGTGCTGCCGCTAGAGGTGCTGAGGCAACACCAGGGCCGCAAATGGGAATGGAGTCGGCGAGGGGTTTGCACGTGGGTTTCTGTCCTTGCGGGCTTCTGTCCCTTGGTGCCAGTGGCCCAAATTCAGCAAGAGGTGGAACAGGGCATTTCTAAAGCCAGGGAGTGAGGTGGCAAGAAAAGCCTAGGAAGGTGGGGGGAGAAGGGCTATATCTGTGTGTCAGGGAGCCGCCAGGAGAGGAGGGGTGAAGTGTTTGCAGAAGATGGGGAGTTGGTGACTACCCTCGGAATAAACACACTTTTTAGGCAAAAGTTAGGAAAAGAAAGCTCTGGTCATCAGATTGCTGGTGGGGGCAATATTGTACAAAACGTAAAGCTGCTTAGCACAGGGAATGAATTAGCTTCAATTCATGAAAAATTAAAGGAATCGGGTTTTAATTGACTGGGAGGAAAGAGTTAAGATGTGTCTCCTTCTGCTCCTGACCCTCTCTCTCTCTGTCTCTGTCTCTCTCTCTCTCTCTTTTTTCCTTTAATCTTCTGTAAGGCTTGAGCTTGTATTTAATCCAACATATAGTGGCTGAGATTGCACACTGAGCTGGAAATAATGCTGGATTGCTACTTCTGCCCTTAAATGAAATAGTTTTGCTTGCAAATGCATGGGTTTTCTAGAGGTCTTTTATTTAAATAATGATTCAATTTAGAATTTTCTTATTTTAAGGCACTTCAGTTATATTTGATTAAGGTCTGTTGACTTACTGAAGAATAAAATTAACCTGCTGAAGACTGGTGGTGTCTGTGGAAAAACCAGAAACTCTGGTACAGATTTTACTATTTGAATGCATAACAGCTCAGTGTTTTGGAGAAGCAGACTGTTTAGATTTAGAAAAAATATGGCTGTTGATGTGCAGTTTTCCCATGCTTCCACTACCCCTTCAGTTAGATTGTTTCTGATTCTTGCATGTTCTCTTTCACTCCATGCTAGATTTGCAGTGGATGCCCCTTCTACTTCTCTCCTGGTGGGAAACTCGCTTGCGTTTAATGGATACTGCTGCTGCTGGTTGATCTTTGGAGACTCCACAGCTGCTCATTTTTGAGAGGAGGCGGCTACTTGCCCCTCCTCATTCTGCTAGTGGTGGTACCTTTTTATTGCTAACTATCCCCGTGGAAAAAGAAGATGCCTCTGCCTTTTGGGTTAAAGTTGAAACGAACTCGACGTTATACAGTATCCAGCAAGAGCTGCTTGGTGGCTCGTATCCAGCTCCTCAACAATGAATTTGTGGAGTTCACGCTGTCGGTGGAAAGCACGGGCCAGGAAAGTCTGGAAGCTGTGGCTCAGAGGCTGGAATTGCGGGAGGTAAGTGAGCGGTTGGAGGCAGCGCAACTTCATCTCTGCCATTAGATTCCACATCTGGTGAATTCTTATCACTTGGGGCAATATTTGCTGGATTGACTCCCTGGTGGGTCACTTGGGTCTTTGTGTTCTGGTTGGAGGGGCACTTGGATTCCAAAACAGTCACAGAACTTATGTTGCAGAGTTAGGGAATACCTAATGGAATGAATGACATGTGAGAAGTGCTAGTGAAAACAAGCGTAATATGACAACAAAAGCAACATCTGTGGTCATTTGGAAACCTGAAAATGCTGTAAATGCTTTAATGTCGAAAAGAAAAGGCTGTTTCCTGACTCAAACCACACAGATTGAGTTACTTGGAGATTTTATGTTACTTTTAACTTATGATATATTCATTTTTCCTTCAGAAAAGTATTCTGCATTAAGAAAGTGTTATTTGTATGTATGTATTTTTGATGGATTAATGCTGAGAAAAGAATCTAAAGCATGAAGTGTGGCACATGTACCATTTACTAACTACTTGCTTTCCATGTTCAGATACCACAAATCTGCAGGGAGTATCTTTGAGCAAGCACTTAGTTATGGCTGGTCTCTTGGAGATGCATGGTTTGTACTAGCTGCTTCTCTATAACTTCCCCCACCCCCTCTCAAAAAAAGACATTTTGCAGGATTCCTTTGCATTGCTTCTGAATTCCTTAGAATTTTTCTCTTTTCCCACATATTTGGCACGTAATTCACTCTCCTCTCTTGGATGAGTTAGTTCTGACACGTTGAACTGTGAAATGTTAAAGAATTCTATATAGATTACCAAAATATGAGCAAACATTGCTGTTTTGAAATTTTGTTGACTACAAAGGTGGATTTAGTTACGGTGAATACTCTTTATCCTGTGTAAACTGTCATTTCCTACTAGAGTTTCTAACACTTTAATTCACTGGGTAGTCATTCAACTGTTTGTGACAGCATTTACAGGTTTGGCGGCACAGATGAGAGTGGAAACTCTTAATAAAAGAATAGTTGTCTAAAATTATATGTGTGAAAAAGATACTTTTGTGCTATTATATGGTGTACCACACAATGGTGTTTTCAATATAAGAATCAAATACAGGGTGAAAATCCAAATATTAGATGACCAAACCAGAAGAGGGCTCATAGGGAAATAATCTTTAGTTAATAACTTTGATTTTTAGAACTGTTATATCTTCATTGTCAACTGCTTACAACCTTGCTTAAATTTGAGTAAACAAATTGATGGCCCAGTTCTGTAACCGTTTTGGAAGAATGCAATTTTATAGAGCCAGTATGACTTGATCCTTTTTTGTTCTTTCTAGCAAAGCAAGCCTAATTATTCTCATGGCCTTAACATATACTTTATATCAACACACATCCAATATCATGTATTTATATTTCAGCTGTTTTGTTCAAATGGAGTTTGTCAATTTAATCTACCCACTTTCAGACGTCAGTGATAAGTCAGCCGTAGATGAAGAACTTACATTTTTTTCCCTACAGAAGTCAAAGGCTTCATCTTCCTGAATCATGGCCTATAACTCTTCATCATATTTTTCTTTGGAGCTCTGTTCCTAAAATCCTTTTCCTTTTTTTTTCTTTTTTCTTTTTAAAAATAATTTCCTCAATTAGGAGTCATATATCAGAGTGAGGGAGTTGACAGTATACTATTGAACTTTGAGCAGATTCCTTCAGTCATGCATTCTTGTGTGGATTATTTTGGCAGGAAAAAGTGTTGCAATAAAAGGGAATGGAAAGTAGGGATATAAATCACTTTCCAGAGCTTGCCTTCAGAAAATGTTGTTTTGCCTTTAAATAGTCATTTTTTGCCAAGCAGATACTGGATCATTCCTGACTGCTTGCTGAGCACAAAGTTTTCAGGGAGAAAAATGTGCTCAGTATGTTGCTTAAATCTGCCAACAGCAACATTAGGCCTTGATACTGTGAAATGCTGAATACTTTCTGCAGATGCTACACTAAGCACACTGAAACCACGTGCATTTGGGCTGAAAGTGTTAAACACTGAGATTTAGCTCCCTTATGAAAACTGAAGCATCCATTTTGAATATGGGTATATGGGATATGCAGTTATGAAATTTGGGTCACATACAGCTTCAGGAAAGTTTATTGCAGAAGGTATAAACTGAATCTCTAGCTTTGTAGAATGTTTACACATAGAACAGAAATGTTGGTTTCTGTGTTGGAGGGTATAATTTCTGAATTTGGATAGTGATGCAATGGCTTATTAATGTTGTGAAGACTTTTATGATAGTTGTTGCAACAGATTTTACTTTGTTAAAAGAACAGTCTTTGAGTTTTGACCAGAAGAAAGTTTTTATTTTGTTTTTCCAGATTTCCAAGTTGCATTGTATATGAGTAGGGATTAATGAGTTAGGAAGACTAAGTGTGTTGGCAATTTAATTTTATTACTAAATGGTAAGCTTACTAAAAAAAAAAAAAAAAAGGTAAAATGAATACATTAAAACAAGTATATGTTCTGATATTCCCAGAATGTGACTCATCAGCAATGGGAATGTGATCCAGCTCCCTTAAGCTGAGAAATTGGGGAAAGAAGCCAAGGCAGGGAGAGAACATAAGTTATTTACCCTTTGTAGAACAGCTTGTCTTTTATCCTGTGAGTGATGTATACCGAACTTGATTTATGGGAAAAGCTATCTTTATTGCCAAAGTAGTATGTTGTGGTATTGCAAGTTTGGAAAAAAATGCTGAGAGCTCTGGTTGTTAAGCTGCTTGGAGAAAGGGTGTGATACTCTGCACATCTTGCATCTAGGGTATGATGATACAAATCAGATGCTTGAAAATACAAAAGTGTTCTAAATGTTACCACTGCTAGATATGTGTGGGATGTTTGGCAGGAGATGTTAAGACTGACTTGCATCTTCTTTTATTTCTCTTTTCTTACATTGCTCCTTTACCACAGCGAAGGTGCAAATTTTGCTTCTGTTTTGTACAAGCAGAGTCTGATTTCAGATGTGTGGTAGAGAGTTGGCTCCAACTGCAACAGTTGACGGTGTCCAAAGAGTGGGTTGAAGAGGGTCAGTGTGGTATACGTGTTTGTTTTGGATGTCAGCACAAAAGAAAGGATCAAGGTTATCCAGGAGCTGTGCATCAGAAATACTTGAACTGTTCTGTAAACATTTCCCCTAAAATCTAAAGGAAGAGATTTTCCGTGGAGAAAAAGCAATAAAATTCAGTGTAGTGGCTTGGTAATTGTGTGTTTACATGGGTAAGGAGTGCTTTAAAATCCAAAAAAAAAAAAAAAAAAAAGGTATCTCTATTGGTAAACACCTTGACTGGCAAATAAAAGTTGGGTCAAGCAATGTCAGAGGAGTAACTAAAATATTATGTTTATGCTTTCTATCAGATATAGATATCAGATATAGAAGAAATAGAGCTGAGAGTAGAACTGTTATGGCTGCCTCTCTAAACCTAATTTTGCTTAAAATTAGGAGAGAAGAAGTTTATAAAGTTTATCAGGAGGTATATAAAAAGGCAAAACTTCAAAATGTTTCTTATTCGTTTAAAAGCTACTACTTTTCCAGGAAAAAAAAAAAAAGAAATACCATCTAAAACATAAATTAATTACAAACGTGTTGTTACAGCAATTTAGGAGCCAGAATTTTAGAGAGCTAATCCAGGGTAGCTGCCTTAAATGCAATTACTGAGGTTCTTCCCTTTTTGAAGGGGGGGAAAAAAAGAGTCGAGTACAAGTCTTGTGCTCATTGTGCTTGTTTATTATATCGAGCAGCACAAAATGGATTAAGATTTTTCTGTGAAAGCATTAGTGGTAGTTAGGAAACCTTGAGCTCAAGTTCTTTCTTTTTGTTAAGTTAGGCCAGATTCTGAAAATAGCACTTAGCTATTTTTTAAATGTCACAATGTTTACATATTGCTGCGAAGTTTTATACTAATGTTAATAATAATATGAAAAAGAATTTATTTGTGAAGCAAATACATTTTTTTTTTGTTTGCTGAGTATTTTTAGTCTACTTTGAATGATTTTGCTTTTTGTAGTTGCAAAGCAGTCAGATAATTTCAGAATCTGGGGAATGGGAATGTGGCACTTCCTTCAATATTATTTCTATGTAAGATGAGAGTCAAAGGTTGATCTGTGAGTCCCTCCTTCTTGCAACCTTGGACAGTGGTGGGAAAAAATAACGTAGCTTAGAGAAAAAGCAGTACACCTTCTGGACATGCTGAATGATAGCTGAGCTGTTTTTGCAAGATGTCAAAAAGTGGGATATAATGTTTTGGTGAGTTATGTGCAGTGTATGCACAATGAGGAGTAGCTCCAAATCCACCTTGCCAGTGAGAAGAAAAAGGTTTAGCCAAGTCATTTGAAAGTCTTATGGCTTGGTTTGTTCCTAAGTACTTATAAAAAAAGAAAAAAATAATCTGAGTCCTTTCCTGTGTGAGCTGGTTATTTTAAATTATTTTATGGTTGTTAATTCCTCATCTCACCCCCTGGAATCGTGATTGCTCAGGTTACTGTATCCTTGAAGCAAATAGCAGATTACATTATTCAGAAGGCACCAAATTAACATTTGAAAAACAATATTCTTTTCCTATCTATTTGTAACCTGTTAGGCATTTGGTATGATTTTAATTTAGGATATGGAGATTAGCTGGGAAATAGATAAGCATGTTTGTAATTCATAAACTTTGAATACTGCTATACTTAAAGGGAATGTATGATAAAGTCTGCTTCACCCCCCACCCCCAAAACAGTGGTGGAGTATGTTTTTTTTCCTAGTCTGAGGATCTATAGAGATTGATTAAAAAAAATAGCGGTATTAATGTTTCCTTCCTGTCCAGGGAACACAGTTTTTCTTGATACTTTATATTCTAGAAAAATATAAGTTAATTTCAGGGATCATAACAGGTGCTATTAAATCAATGTGTGAGATTGCGCACTTGATACCTGATATGTACATTTGTCCTTTAAATTTCTTTTCTAGGTAGGAGAATTTGTGTCTAGAATAGACCTTGTGATACTGTGGAAAACATATTTTTATTGTGCTAATTAGAATGCTCGACCTCTATAAGCGGTGCTTAGTTTCATGCCAAAATGGACTTACGCTGGGGATGAGTCTGGTCCACACTAAGAAAACTTAAAATATAATAAAATAAGGAGAGAGAGAGAGAGAAAAAAAGGCAGCTAATTATAGCTAATTAATACAAGCAGATTAGTACAGTGAAGGAGAACTATGTTATTGATTTCCACTGCAAATTATAAAAGAAGTGAATAGCAGCATGTGGTCAATAAATGTAGAAACTGACAAGAATTTTAAGATTTAAAGCTCAGAGTTAACCCATAATTAGAAAAAAAAATATTGTTTTATTTGTGTCCAAGACATTTCAGTATGATGTTTCCCCTTGTCACCCCCCATTCTGTAATGGTGGGGGATACACAATACCTTGAGGCAGAAGGGGCCTCTGGAGTTCATCTGGTTGCAGCGCATATGGGGTGCAGAGGAGGCGCAGCCTGAGGGAGGTGGCTGCCCAGTCAAGTTTTGAGCATCTCCAAGGATGGAGATTGTACAACTTCTCTGGGCTACCTGCCCTGTTCTTAGGCTAGCCACATTGTGAATTATTTTTCCTTACCTGCTTGGAACCTCCCGTGTTGCAAGTTGTCCCCACTGCTTCCCATCCCTGCAACCTGCGCTTCCAAGAAGAGTCTCTCTCCATCCTCCCCATACCTCGCCTGGAGGACATGGATTACCACAGTAAGATACCACCTTTGTCCCTTATTAAGACCTAGGATTTCTTAAGACAGAAGTTCTCTGTCTGCCATTCTGTTTTCCCCATACATCATTTGAAAATATACAATAAATAATCTCCTTCAGTAAGGTAAGTTTGTGGCACTCATACTGAACTGCTCTGAGGAAGTGTGACATAATGGCTGAGAGTGGGGGGCAACATCTCTGCCTTCCCGCAGCACTCGTGATACTGTGGCGGCCTGCTGTTATCTCTGCATTCTTGACAGCTCTTGAAGGCTTATGCAAAATCCTTATTATTTCTTCCTGTAATGGCAAAGAAACTGGATAGAAAGTAGTTGTGCCGAAGTTATAAGCTCCTTTTATTTATATTTGAATTTCTTCATAGGGGTTAGGTGGTGAATAAGTCACTAAAACAAACAAACCTCAAAATAGTGTTAATCTTAACAGCTTAACATATTTTAAGAGTTGTATCATGACATTTTTTTTTTTAAATTGGGTGGTGTCCTGTACTGCTAATAATAAAAATATTTTAGCAATGAATAATAATGGATTCTGTTTTAATCAGTGTGCATATTCCAGGATGCATAAGCTGCTCTAAAACTCACAGGATCAAATTCTGCCCTTGAAGTCAAGAGAAAGGTTTATATACAAGTTAGAAGACAGGCTTTGGTCCATACTATTTTGTTTGGCTTTTATTTGTGATGATTCATATTGGAAGAATTTGTGAGGGAACATACCAAGTCAGAAAAACCTTCTTTAAGGTGTTCTGAATTGCAGATAATATTTTAAAAGGTGGAAATATTTTTATTAATCTATAGTGCCGATAACAACTCAGTGCTGCTCTTAGATAAGAAAAAGTGATCTGTGTGTTAAAAAAACTGAGCAGCATGTTTGATCATCCCTTAAAAACAGGTTATACGTTCAATTTAGATATAAGGGTATAGAGTCAGAGTTTGCTTTAGAGAGTTTGCAACGCTGGCGGTCTAGCCTATGTTCCTTCTCTCTTTTGTGTTAGAAACCTCTGGATTTTTGAGGTTTAAGTAGATTTCCCTGAACTTGCAGATATAAATTATTCAAATGGTTCATTAGAGATTTCCCCATCCGTGTGTGGTCAGTTCCAAAACTTTTTGCATGATATTTTTATAGTAATCTTTCCATGCCAATAGCATCTTTCTATGGTTCTGTAGCTGCTACCATCAGCTTTCAGGAGCCCAGCTTGGTCTCTGTTGCAGGTTGTTCGTGGAGCCTGGGCTGATATAGTTGGCTTGTTGTGCAGGTGGGCTAGACAAGCACAGTGACAAAAGTACCTTTTTATTTGCAAGCATTCCTTTCCTTAGGTAGTGGGAAGGATGGATTGAAGTGGATAATTATTTGATATCTTTCACCTTTTGGCAGTGTATGATGTTGGAATGAATGTAATAATTCTTAATGGAATTTCTGCTCTACTGTTGTAAATTTTAACATTTTAACGAATGCTATGATACTGTCTTTTCAGTATCTTTGAAGATGATGGAGGATACAGATTCTATATGTTATGGTTGGGGGCTGATGTGCAGAAATAAAAGCCAATTGCACTGTAAAGATAATTTTTTAAGAATTCTTTTAAGCAATGAGAAAACAAAAATAATTTAAAACTGTGTTGATACTTACTAGAAGAGGGCAAAGAAGTATATTTTGTCAGTAGATTTCAGAAGTATTTGCTAAATGTCGAAGGAATATTAAGCCTTAGAACTGGGTTTCATTTCCCAGTTTCTGACGGAGAAGATGCATTTATGGAATATGTACTATTCTGAATATAATGCTAGATGTTGACTTTTGTGTCCCTAATATCTGAATGATCCCTGCTGGTACAATTGACCTTGAAGTCTAGGATGCAACATAACTGCCAAGCTGTGGTTATTGTAGTCTAGTCAATCTGTCCCAGCTGTCAGGGATGAAATGAATTACCTGAAGATGGACCCTTCCACACATTTAGACTATAAACTGAGAAGATAGGTATGTGCGAATTTTCAGACATTTGTAATAGCCTATTTTCACAGGATTGGAAAGTACTAAATACCCTTTCCCAACCACCAACACTTGCTTCCCAATGGATTTTAAGTCTGTACAGCAAAGCCAGAACTTCCGAGTATGACAATATTTTATGTGTTAGGGAGACGGTTAACATTTTCCCAATTCAATTCATGAACATTACTGAAGTTAAAAAATCATGATGAAGATTTCTTTGGCTTATAAGCCTTTGTCCTTGATATCTTTGAATATCAAGGAAAATATCCTTGATACTTTCTATAAACTAAAAATATCTGAAAATATAATTATATAAAGAAAAGTGTTGGACTAAAGTTTTGGCATTTCTGCTACCTATAACAGCAAGTGCTTAGAGAATTTCCATATAAATGGCTGCATACATAATTGGTGCTTCATAATATTCCTTTATCTCCTTCTCCCAATTTAAAATATTCTAAGTATGATTTCTCATTTTGCAGTGATAATGAAATTAATATTTTCCAGTCTAGCTCTATTTGACAAACGAGAATTGAATAGAGAAAGTGTGTCAAGAGCCAGCTTTAATCACTTTAAACCCAGTGGAGAAATTCAATTGAATGAGTGCTCTGCAGTATGGTTTTAGAGCTCCATCATGGTCATAGAAAAAAAAACTATGGACTTCTAAAGTTGTCCAGTCCAACCTCATTCTTAAAGTGAGTAAAGTTGTTTAATCAAAGTTAGATCATGTTGCTTAGGATTTTATTCAAGTCAAATTTTGAAAGTCTTCAGGGACGGGTATCTGCCAGCCTTGTAGGGCTTATCCGTGCTTAATGCTGTCACTTTTTTTTGTTTCCTCTTTCTGTCTAGCCAGAATATCTTGTGATGCAATTTTTGTCCAACATGTCTCCCAAGAGTCTACCTCTATGTTCTGTATAACCCCGTGTTAAGCAGTAGAAAGTTCTGTTAAATTCCCATCCTCAGTCTACTCTTCTTCAGACCCAATAAAAAGGCTGCTTGAATTTCTTTTGTCACTGATGTACCCATAGAAGTCTTCTTGCTACCCTTCTCATCCCTTGCTAGGTTCAGTTCCAGCTGAGGTTTGGCTTGTTGCTGGCTTCATGTGCCTGGGATTTGCTTTGTTGCCTGTCCCTGTGTGCACCTCCTTTTTGTGTTTTTCCATTCTAGACTTGCTTGTTCACGTCAGCTAGCTTGCTGCTGGGCCTGCTCATTTTCTTCCTCAATGAGATGAATCATTCTTGTTCTTTAATGAGTTTGTGATTGGTTGACCAGCTCTCCTGCTTTCCTTCAGCATGAAGGACCGCGAAATCCTGCCCGTGGGTCCCTCAGCTCTCAGCCATGGTCCACTCTGCTGCAGTCCAGGGTCCTTATTGTACTTGCCTCCTCAGTTCATGTTTTCCTACCATGAAACATAAATGCTTGCTGCTAATATCTGTGGGTTGTCCCATCAGGATTGGGAACTGTTTTCAAATAAGCAGTCTATGTCTGCTAGTATTTTAATGGTAGGATGCATGGATTGCTTACCTGGAAGTAATATCTGGTTTTGTCATTAAAATAGATTTAATATTGGTTTCCAGTTCTTTGAGTTTTCAATCTAAAATCCTAATGCCTTAAACAGTGTTTTAACACTTCTGTTTCTAGGTAGCAAGACTTCCATACGATGTATTTTCTCTATTTTTTGTAATTATAAATAATTTTATTGAATTATTATCATTGAATGTCTTTTTCAGATTACTTACTTCAGTCTGTGGTATTACAATAAGCAGAATCAGCGCAGATGGGTAGATTTGGACAAGCCTCTGAAAAAGCAACTGGATAAATATGCCTTGGAGCCAACTGTATATTTTGGGGTAGTATTCTATGTGCCTACTGTTTCGCAGCTTCAGCAGGAGATTACCAGGTAAGCTATACACGCTTGTATATAATTTTGGTTTTGCCATTCTAAGATGTATAGTTTACTTCAAAACTGTCTGCTTCTCCTGCCCTACCTGTATAGAAAAGGAAATTACTCCCTTAGGCAGAAGTTATGTTTAAACTGTGTGTTTCTTTCCCTTTTGACTATTTGGAATATACAATAAACTAAGCAATGAATTGATTTTCTTTGCTTAGGAATCTGTTCAGACCTGTTCTCAGTAATGTTTTAGATACACTTGTATGATCAGACCTATAATTATTATTTTAGCCCCTTTGTGTCATTTTGGAGGGGGAAAGAAGATTCATATCTGACTTTCTGCAAATTACTGATTTATCCATCTATTAGAGATCACTTTTTATTGAAATATGCTTTTATTTATTTTGTTTCCAGTACTTCCTGATTCTTACTGAGCACTTAGGCAGACTACTGGCTAAGCATCACTGTGATTTTTATATTTCACTAGATATTGAAGAAGGATGGTAGCTTTGATATCATTCATCCACTTGCACTGTTGCTTTGGGAATCTGGTAGTGCCAACTGTGGAGAAAAAGCTAAACTGAGCATCCACACTAGTCACTTATTCTTATATAACCCTTAAAAACTGATTGGCTTCTTCTAATGTCTTAACTTTTATAGTTGTAGATTTCATTATTATATAATTATGATTTTATTATTAAGAAAAGACAGAAGGTGTAGTTGGATTATGAATGTTTGCTATTTCAGAAATACCTTCTTATACCAATTAGCCCATTTAAGGTGGTAACTTCAGATTGGCTTTGCTTCGAGAGGGGAGCCGGACTGTTACACGCCGTCCCCCCAAGCTCTTTCCTTTCCTAAATTATTCTGTGATTATGTGACATTGTCTTTATAGATTCCAGAGCTAAAATACCTTAAGAAATACCATTCCTGTTTACTTTGGTATGAAAGGTTTTGGTAGAGATATTCCTCTTGTAGGTGTTGGTGCTGTAATGCATTGCTCAATGCCTGCTGCCTTTAGTTTTTGATTTACAAAGTCTGGATTAGTTTAAGTTCAATATATGGATTTTTTTTTCATCCATTTGCAGTATAAATTAGTATGTCTTAAACATACTTCAGTAAATCAGGAAATGTAAGAGCTCTGGGCAAAAGAGATTACATTATTGTGAGGTAGCGCCATGGTGTAGAATTCATGAAAGCAGTGGTTGAAATTTTAGATAAATGAACTTGCTACTGTTAGCCACCTACAAGAGATGACTTAGAATAATGTCAGATGAAAGAAGAAAAGAAATGTGATGCCTTGTAAGTAAGAACAGAATACTCAAAAGTTGCAGTGCAGAAATGAAAGTCATTAGTGTGCTTGTAGGGTTGTGCAAGGTAAGATTTATTGGAAGTAATGTAGCACTACAGCAGCACCAAACTGAATTTTGTAATGAAGAGATAGTGAGGATATTAAGGAGAGAAGAGGGAAAAATAAAGAACTGAAGATAGGTTATATTTATAGTATATTGGGTCAATAGAAATTGTGGGCATTCTTTGTTTGAAGAAGTAGCAGGACTTGATTCTGACATAGTTATGCATAAGGTAAGGGAAGAGTTAAGCACGACTGTGAAATCAGGGGCCTGAAGAATGGGGATCACCGCCTTCCACCCAGAGCAGGGAAAGATGAGAGCAACAGGACATGCAACCACTTTTGTCTGACCTGTCTTGAAATTAAGATGCTAGCATTAGCTTCTTTTTTTTTTCTGTGTAGGTATCAGTATTATTTGCAGTTAAAGAAAGATATCTTGGAGGGGAACATTCCTTGCACACTGGAGCAAGCGATACATCTGGCTGGTTTAGCTGTTCAAGGTAAGTAAGGCAATTATGCCAAGTAGCTAATGTTGCAGATAGAAATTCAGTGGTATCCTAAAGTGCATATTTTCTATTTGTTCTAAAATAAGCAACTCTCTCCTTACTGTAATAAAAATGACAAGATATAGTTGCATTCAAGTATGCACTGTTTCTTTAGAACACCTTTTTCTTTAGAATTAGCAACCTTAGAAATATTGACATAACAGAACTGAATGTTCAGCAGGTTATGAAAGACTTGTTCCTCAGAACAACATTACCCAGTATATGGGCTTGGCATGCAGAGGGGTAGGTGGCCCAGAACTTGCTAGTACCCATGTGCAGTCCTCAGTGCCATACCTGGCTCCTAGTGCTTCTTTTGAGGAGATGGGTTTGAATTAGATATCTGAATTCCTTTGGAGCCAAGGGCTTAAAGTCCTCTTCTTAGAGCAGCAGACCTTTTGTTGCTTCTGCTAATGAAGACTTCTGACACAATAAGAAGACAAGATGGCGTATTTTAATAAATAAGCAAATGCAATTGTAAAATAGTACTTGTGTCTCCATTTTCTCTCTCAAATATCCTAACACCAAAGATAAGGTAATTCACAAGGCTGTTAACCATTCCTGTGTTCAAATCCCTGTTGAAGCTGCACTTCTATAATTTCCATCCATTATTTTTTCGCATGGGAGTCAAATGAGGTGGAATGTATAGAAAATCATCAGTCCTCAGTCTGTCTGATCATGTCCAGTACTTCCTGCTATTATGTTTGTTTGGTCTTAAATCTCACAAAATATTATTCTTAAAGACAACAATTTTGTTTTGTGTGTCTGGATGGCAGCAGCTTTGTTTTTGTGGTTTTATGTTTATTGCTTCACTGTGGATGCCAATCCAATATAAATAACAGCAATTGTAAGGCTGCCAAAATCAAAAGGGACTAAAATAATTGGCAGTACATACAACCTTGGCATTTTTTCTTTTTTATTTTCAATTAAATATGTGTATGCTGCTGGTATTGTAATAAAGATCATTATTGTTTTTAAGAGAATATACCTACTAACCTAACAAGATGAATTATATTAGTCCCTTTTTATGTTACAGTATTTTTGTTTAATCCAAGCCAGAATTTAATAGTTTTCAACTGACAAGTCTTGATTGGTCTTTGGCCAGTATAAATGTGTCTCTGCTAAGTGAGTTATTTATAGGAATCCTTCAATATAATCCTCTTCCCAGGTGGAAAATATTTATCCTTCAACTTTGAATTCCTCTTTCAGAGAACTACTTTGTGTGTTTGTAACACAGTGAAAAAATAACTCAGAAAAAACACAGCTTTAAATTAATGCGCTTTGATTGAGGTATCTTATGACAGGTTGATTGTTTATTTTTTACAAATGAAGAAGTAGGGATGATTGTTTGCTCTTTCGAGTGAACTGATTACTTGTCTCTTTCCCCCAAGACGTATTTTACCATAAATTCTGAACTAATTCAAAACACTTCTATCTGAAGTGCCATGTTAGTCTAGCGTGGCACAAGCCCTCCCTTTTAATCATGAGTAACTTATATAATAATTGTTAATGTTTAATAGAATTTGCTTCTTAAATGCTTCTTTTATAGTGATATCCAGACTACATAAATAGTATCTCTATACTTGAGGATTATGTTTATCTGCTTTGAAACAGTTGTCCTGTAGAAACTGTAGTCCCTGAAGACACTTTCTCTTGTGAGACTGGTATATAATTTTTCTGGTTTAGACTGTTTGATTTCTCCTCGTTGACAAGTTGGCTATTTTTTTCCTGAAAACAAAGAGGTAATTTTTTGAGATGGAGATTCTAATCTTTTACTGAGTCCATTCTGAGCATATCTCTGAGTCTTCCAGTTTGACTTTCTGCATGTCTTGGTGCAGGGATCCTAGGAAGTCATAGAATCCTAGAATCATAGAAGTCTTGTGATGAGAAGCAGCCAATGTCCAGGATGCTCCAGCTCTTCCTATTAAGTGTTTGAATTAAGCTGCAAATTAAAGCAATCTGTCAGCTCTTTACTGCAAGTATGGCTGCATGTAGTTAAATGTCTCCTCGGAGAAAAAGATAGAGTCAGACTCTACTTGGTGGTGCTCAGGGACAGGCTAAGAGAACTGGGCATAAATTGAAAAACAGGAAATTCCATCTGAACATAATACAGAAGTTTTTTACTGCGAGGGTGGTCAGCCAGTGGAACAGCTTGCTTAAAGAAATGGTAAAGTTTCTACCTTTTCTATGCAAAACTGTCTGGCTGCAGCCTGCAGCAAACTGTGGCACATAGCCACCATCCACAGTAACTGTGTTTGACCCAACCTGGAGCAGGTGGTTGAGCTACATGATTTCCAGAGTTCCCTTCCGACCTCAACTATTTTGCGATTCAGTGATTTAAAAAACCAAAGAACTTGAGGCTGTACTTTGTTTTATCATTTCTTCCCCTTTCCTATCCACAAGAAGTTTGCTGGGTTTTTTTCTGCATATTATAAAAAGGTAGGATGTGTTTCTACTCTTTCTCTTTGAAAACACTACTGTTTGGTTTGTTCACTTGTTCTACTTTCAGACCATAGTTCCATAGGATGGAGATTTGCTTCTTGGACATCCCACTGTTATTAACCATCTAGTGAATCATTTTGTTACAAATGTCTGAATCCAAGGCTTTTTTTATTATTATTATTTTTAGCTGATTTTGGAGACTATGATCAGTATGAATCTCAGGAGTTTCTACAAAGATTTGCCTTGTTTCCAGTGGTAAGTATTTTCTTCAATTTTTTTTTTTTGTATTACTGAACAAGTAAGTTGCAGTTTGAAGACCCCTCCCCATGTCCTTAAGTCAAACACAAGATTGACAAAGCAAGTGATTATTAAAAACCCAATGGTTCATTCTAGCTTACTGCTCCCAAAATTATGAAGTTTAACAAAGGTTTGCTCTGAAACTGGAGTGAGTTACAATGCCTTATATTGTACATAAGCAAAGAAATTGGAAGATTTTGATTTTTTTTTTTTTGTCCTGTGTTATAAAGACAGTTGAAATGCAGGTAAGATAGTGAGTAGAATCACTCCAAAACTCTGTTGTTTGTGCATTTTGTTTTAGTTTTTATGAAGAAGGTGTGTGTATGTATATATATATATATATATTTTTTTTTTTTAATTTAGTATTGCTCTATCTGAACTCCAAGCCTCAAGTGGAGGGCTGTTTCTTCTAGGTAGAGATACTGTGACTGTATTATTTTGTAGTTTTTTCTTTTTTTTTTTTTTTTTGTAATTTGTTCTATAAATGCTATCTTTACCCTAAGGGCTGGCTACAAGAAGAAAAGATTCTGGAAGAAGCAACACAGAAAGTTGCCTTGCTACATCAAAAGTACAGGTACATTTCTAAAATGCTTTATTGCTTATCTTTGACATGATTGCTTCAATAACTCAGCAAGTTGAGAATCTCAGAAGGCAACTGGACTAATTTTGCCTCTATTTAAATGAACATTGCACAGATGCAGCTTCATTAAAATGAAGTAGTGTTTTTTTCTGCATGAAAGTGAAGGGAGAACTAGAACTAACAATGTCTTAGAATAAAGGAAAAAGTACTGATTAAAAAGTAGGAGTATGGGATATTGCAACTTCACCTGTATAATGTTTCTAGAACTTGTTTATACCTTGAAGTTGGGACACCAGGAAGGTATTTCGTGTAAGAAAACCCTGGCAGGTGCTCTGCTTTCTAGAAATGTCATGACAGTCACCATGCCAGCATGCTTATGATCTAAGTAAAAGGCAGCTAAAATAGGCAGCTTTCCGTGGCAGAAAGTTAGAGGAAAGTTAAAGTTTTCTAACATCAGTTAATTGGGGAAAAGTGTTTGTGACTGCAATGTTGATATCTTTCTGTACTCTTTTAGAAAAAAGCTTGAAAATTTCAAGCCATTTTTATTTAAAATGCTGGCACAACATGATTGTGTGCTTAAAATTCAGCAAAGAAAAACTAATCTGGATAGGATTAGGAAAAAAGTGAAGGAACAGATTAATGTCATTGATGAATATTCTTAGATTTAGGAATGAGAAAGAAATTATTAGATCAGAGTGTGAAGAATGAGAGAAATACACTAGCCGTTGATATGAGTGGAAATCAGTAGGATTTAATGGTTGCCTAGATGTTGATGTTTGTCAAGCTTTAACTGTGTCGTTCAAACAGAGGGATTTTTCTTGTTGACAGTGGTTAGCTGTTTGTTGTTCTCATTTGCAGAGGCCTTACTCCTCCTGATGCAGAAATGTTATATATGCAAGAAGTAGAGAGAATGGAGGGCTATGGTGAAGAGAGCTATCCTGCAAAGGTAAGCAGAGCTTTGAGCTTTGTCTTAGTTACTTTTCAACTGTTTAAAAGAAGTTGCTGCCTGTCTTTAAAAAAAAAAAGAAAAAGAAAAAAAACTAAAATCACCCTCTTCCCTCCCCAGAATTGGAAAATCAAATGTATGGGCGTGATACAGAATTCCATTTCTAGTGTAACTATGCCACTTGACTGGGATTTTTCAGTATGAAAGTTGCTGTGTTGAGTTGGATGTATATGCTTTAGTAATAAGGAGGAAGCATTATATATTTAGCTGGATTACAACCTTAGTATTACCTTTGAATTGCCACTGTTATTTTATTTCCCAGAACTATTTTCTTAATATAAGTAGTTGCTTCTAATGCAACTTTTCTCTTAAAGAAATTTTCTTGTGTTTGTGTAATTTCTTACAAATCCTTACAGGACAGCCAAGGAAGTGATATATTCATTGGAGCATGTCTTGATGGTATCTTCGTGAAACACAAAAATGGTCGGCCTCCTGTTGTATTTAGGTACTGCTCTTTATTAAAATAGCTTTGTGTGTTTTACCTAGTGTTTTATGTATATTCCTCACTAGCATATGTTTATGATGTATGTTTGTTCATTTGATAGTGACACCAAATCTGGTGGTAAATTATCCAGGTATTGGCTATAGGATGAATCCCTGCTAACCAAAATAATTCAAAATGATTTCACACATGTAATACATATGTCATTGTAAAACATTTATTAAAGCACAAAGAAGCACGTCTTTGCTTATCAAACAGGTTAAGTCCTGAATAGTGCCTATCACTGCTTAGAAAAATTCGCTGGTGAAAGCAGCCAAGAGTTACTTTTACATATTAGATATAAATGATAAAAAGAGTAATATAAAGAAATGTGTTTTTATTTTAAATTCTCATTTTAATTATTCTGACACTTGATGTTCTGCGAGTTAAATTGTGAACAGAAGCGTATCCAGAACCTAACCTGACAGATGAATTTCAGTCCTCATATGCAATGGTCTGATTCCAGCTGATTTCAAGGACCATGTGGGCATCCATGAACAGAATTTGGAATAAATTTAGAAAAAAATCTGTAAATGGAAACATTTTTAATTGTCCTTAGTAGACCGAAGTTATCACTATAGCAAAGAAGGCTTGGCTTTCAGTGAATTTTAACCTCATAGAATTCAATTTTTGGCTGATTATGAACAGAATCTCGAAAACCTAAGTCCAACAGTTAGTGGAACGTGGATTTCTGTGGAGACAGAGATAACTGTGCTTGTCCCTTAGTGGCCTTGATTAGTAGGATTTACAAATTAATTGGCTTTTCACTCTCTGTCCCAAATATGGTCAGTCTCTCCTGGTAGGAAAAACGCGTTCTTCTTCGCAATGCGGAGCTGTAGAGGGGTCCTCCTCAACCTTTTGCAGCAGGAAGCAACAGCAGCACTGCTGTCTGGCTTTCACAGCACACAGGGAAGCTGAATGAAGCTCTGTCTCTAAATTTCACACAAGTCAAAGCACGAGGCAAACTGATATAGACTGTTTATCTGTTAGAAATTGACTCTTGCATTTTTGCAGTGTGAGTGGCTTTCTCATGTGCCTCATTATAAAATGTTATTGTGCTATTAGGCATTTAAAAAACAAAATTCATTCTTAAATGGGCATAGGCAGATGACCCAGTGGTACAATTTGCAGTGGTTGGATTAGGCTTCAGATTGGTTCCAAAAGATTCATGATTGCATCCATAAAAACATAGGAACTAAAGCCTTGGCCTTTTTGTCTCTCTTCTTCATCAAAATGGAGAGATTAATGATTCCCTGTCTCACAGTTACAGTGGTAAATAGCTATGAGGCACACTGATATAACGGAAATAGAAACCATAAAAATACCTCTAGAAAGACTCCTGTGTTTGAATCATGCCTTTCCTCTGTGTTTGTGCTCAGCAGAACACACAGTAATAAACCAATGATACAGAACTTGTTTCTATTAATGTATTATTATAGATTAAACATTTTTCAATTTAAAAACAAGTAAATATGTGGCATTGTATTTCTTGCAATCTAATTTTCCATCATATATCAGCCTGCAAGAATTCTAGAAAATATTGCTAATAATGCCTTAAATGCTTTGTTTTTAATGTAGACGTTTATTTCCCTTTAGAATCCATTACTTCATTCAGGCAGTCACAACATTGCCATTACTGATAGTTAAATTCACTTGGATTGATTTAAAAAAAAAAGTGAAACAAATTTGAAGTGGAATACACGTTGTTATACTTAGTATTACTTGCATTTTGCATATCTTATTTTCCTCTCAGCAGTCACTTAACCAATATGGAAGTGATGGCTTGCAATTGCAGTGTTTAACTTGTTCAGATGGATTGATTATGTTCATTTTTTTGTTTTTTTTTATTCTCATTACTATTCTTGGAGATGGGTCTCTTCTTCAACTGCATTTTCTGCAGCTCAAAAATCAAGGACTTGCCTGTCACATTCTCTCTCTCTCTCTCTCTTGTCTGTAGGTGGCATGATATTGCCAACATGTCCCACAACAAATCCTTTTTTGCACTAGAGCTGGCAAACAAAGAAGAGACAATCCAGTTCCAAACTGTGAGTGGGTGTTTATTTTTTTCACTGAGAATAAACAATTGCATATCCTTTCTGTTAAATTTCTTTACCCTATCAGGTGAATTTCTTTCTGCGTATCCAGCTGTATGAATGAGTCAAATACAGGAAAACTGTGTTTGGCTAGCTTTCTAGGGAAGGCACTTCAGAGGGGAAGGCATTAAAAATCTGACCTTTTACAGCGAATGATGGGTTTGTTCAGCTCTTAAGCACTCTGATCCGTTCCAGTGAAATTGCTTGCATGTGGTATTTAAAGATAACATTTCAACCTAGAGCTTTGCTGCATGGGCCACTGTGGACTTTGCAGAATCACGTTCTAGCGACTGTTTGTTTCCTTTGTCAGCAAGGTGTTTTGGACAGTCTTCTGACATGATGGATACACACACACACTCTCTCTCTTTGTATATATATGTCTGTGTATATATATATATATATATATATATATATATGTGTATATATACACACTCTTGTGTTATGGCTGATAAGAATGCCATCAGTAAAAGGCTTCTAATTTAAACTTTCATAAATACAATAGAGTCATTAGGCTGGAGTATCTATTCAGGTCTGCAAGAAGTAGGTTTAAGGAAAATCTTCTGATAATAATGTAATTATATTTTTAAAATTGTTTAATGCCAATTTAATCTTTAAATTTCAGTGGCTTTTGTGAAAGCAATTGATAGGTATGCGTATTTTACCTAATAGCATTTTTGTTGTTTTTTTTTTTTTGCAGGAAGATATGGAAACAGCAAAATATGTGTGGAGGATGTGTGTGGCTAGGCACAAATTTTACAGACTAAATAAATGCAGCCTGTAAGTAGCATACACAAGCACAATTCTTGATGCCTTTGGAGTTTTTATTAGGAAGCAAAATCTTATATGACCTCTATAATATCTTTTTTGTTTGTGTATACTAACCAATAAGGCATGGAGGTTTTTTCCTATTTTTTGTGAGAGCACATTTATCACCAGTTACTAAAACTCGCATAAAAATGATTTAAAAAGGATTCAGCCTCCTAACAGAGAACAATATTCAACTTACATCTTTACTAAAGTGCTAGTGTTTGGCCTTTGCTGCTGAATCTCTAGTGCTGTAGTAGACTTCAGTTGCTTTGGGGGCCAGTAATGCTAGAATGTTTGTAAGATACCAAAATCATTGGGATTTTGGCCTATGTTTGAGTGAACTGTTTAAAGATCACTCTGAAGGCCTTTCAAAGGGCGGGAAGGGTATGTGAAGCGCTCTTGAAATGTGCTGGATTGACAGCTGAGAGGTATGTGGTCCTTTGAGTATCCATGGAATCTGTATAGCTCAAGTAGCACCCGTGGCAGTAGCAACGTAAATGTAATACAATTCATGAAATTGGATTTGAATGGGCTGGTATCCAACTTGTAAATCAAGGGCTAGAATTTGAGCTACTCTTCTTCACTGGGCTTTCCTTTAGTTATGTTGCTTCAATCAAAGTTTAGTTATGTTACTTCAGTCAAAGAACAGAGGAACTGACCTAGTGAATAGCCCATCATAAAAAAGTGTGATTCCCAAATATATCATTCCACCTCTGGGTATGTAGGTCAGCAACAAAGTACCTATGGAGGGCTTGGTGCAAAAGCATGTTTATTGCAAGTGCAGCTTTAGAAGAGTAGGATGAGTTTGAAATAGCCATCTTGTCTTAAATGTGATCCTTTCTGGAGAGAGGTGAGAAATATTTGTAGTATTGGTGTATTTGACTCTCTCATTGCACTCTGAATAATATTGAATGCCAGTTTCTATTTCTTATTCTGACTCTTCCTCTACAGCACAATTTTAATAGGAAAAGTCCTTAAAATTTTTTTTTCTTTGATCTATCTCCACTGTAAGATTCCCTGTCTTTTGATCCTGCTGCTGAAAATTGTCTTATGCATGCCTATAAAAAAATCAGAGTTTTTTTCTCTGTTGGTTATTGCGACCTTTTTAATTAGCTTCTCTGTTTATTAGCTGACTGTTTCCGTTTTGTCTGTACATCTTCGTCTTTAGTGACTCCCCGGACTCTTCAGCTGAGGAGGGCTCTCAGAAATCTTCCCTCATTCTTTCCCTTCCACGCTTTCCAATTCTTTCTCGTCCTTCATTTCCCAAAGGGTGAGCTGGAAAATCATCTTTCCTTCTGAAATCAGGCAGTTCCTGTAGTTGTATTACTCTGCTGACTTTTGACCACTGTCTTACTACAAAGTGCAGTGTGGGGTGGGGAAAAAGCAATTAAAGCTTTCTGAATAATCCACCTTGGAGGTAACCTAAAAAAAAATATCAAGTTACTGCTGATAGCTAGAACACTGGAACATTAACATGCTTATGCAGCATAGTTATGCTTTGCTCTTTCTGTAATATTGCAAATACAATGGACCCTTCATAAATGATTTTAAATGAGGTCTTATATAGAATGGGTGACTTGCAGCATGAGGTATTGCGTGGTGTTCAAATTTGCATCTGGTCCCCAGCTTTTTCTGCCATGTTACAAGAATAGCTTCAGGGCCATCTCCCTCTTGTACTTGTAGAAAGGAGACAAAGTAATAACTAACATAACTAAGGGTAATGGCTGCAAATTGAAACACAAGAAGTTTGAGGAAGAACTTCCTTTCTGTGAGGGTGACAGAGCCCTGGAACAGGCTGCCCAGAGAGATGGTGGAGTCTCCTTCTCTGGAGATCTTCCAAACCCACCTGGATGCCACCCTGTGCCATGTGCTCTAGGTGTCCCTGCTGGAGCATAGAGGTTGAACTAGATGATCTCTAGACGTCCTTTCCAACCTTAAGCATTCTGTGATTCTGTGTTCTTATCCTGTTTTTGTGTTTCTGCTCATGCTCACTGCAGTGGTGGTTTATATACAGTGTTCTTTCCTTTTGAGATTCCTGGGGGACTGTTTAAGACAGAACCTGGCTCTAAGAAATGCCGAGTGTTTTTAACTTAAACTGTGAGCAGTTTTCAAGATCTGCAGTAGGTCTTGATGTAGTAAGAACTGTTTCTCACCATATAATTTCTTTTGTAGACAAACCCAGCCCGTTACAGTGAATCCTGTTAGAAGGCGGTCTTCTTCCAGGATGTCTTTGGTAAGGAGATCAAATGGTCTTATATTTGCATTCTTTTAATCTAAAATGACTTTGAATTAAATACTAGTTTGTTTCTGTGAAATAAAATGAGCAATGAAAAACATGAACCTAGTATGTGAGAAGCTTCTCAGTTTTGGAAAGAGAGCTTGTAGAATGTCTGAATAATGGAAATAAAACAGATACAATGTATTTTAAACACCTTTATTATCAGTTTAAGATTGATCTGGCTCTTATAGACTCTTCTAGATGGCAAGGTACAGACTTGGTTGTTTTTTATTCCTTCGTGGGATAAACTTGCATTTTATATTGTCTAGGACTAAGTTTATGTACAGCATTCTTCAAAACTTTTGTTTTTAAAATAAATCACTTTAAAAAATGAAACAAACAAACTACTAATAAAATACTTTATTTCTTAGCCCAAGCCTCAACCTTATATGATGGCTCCACCACCTCAGCTGCATTATAATGGTCATTATACTGAACCATACGCATCATCCCAAGGTAATTAGTAGCAGAGTTGAAACATTCTAAATCTTAAATAATTGTTAAGACAGTTGTAATTGTAAACTGTAAACAGCCAAACCTTTTGATTTTATTGCCTTGAAAACTAAGACCACGCTTTCAAAGGTAAAAGCTATAAATTGCATTTATTTGCATTTCATTTTGTTGAATAAATTCTTAGGCTAAACATGGGACAGGTTTGCAGTGCATCACTTCATTGCAGTTCTTGCTCCTGCTCTAGGCAAAGGCTGATGAGATGCCTCAGATAAGAGAGAAGTGATAATTATTGATAGCAGTAACTTTAGATAGCAATCCCGCCTGCATGCATTTAAATAGACTGGTGTATGTCTGAGTTTTTTGCACCCAACTGGTACTTAATGGCATTCTAAGATCCTTGTCAGTATTGATCTTGATTGCTGCAAGGAATATCTGAGCCCACAGGCAGTTTGGAGAAAAATAAGAGTTTTAAAACTAGAATGTAGGAGGAGAGGAATTTGCCACCCAGTTGTTAGACAGCAAAATGCTGAGCAGTCGAAAGACTGAGGAGATCCACGGGTTATAGAATTGTTAAATATTTGTTTGAAAAAAAGGAGGAAAAAATAATTAGAACTCTCAATAGTAGTCTGTCCAATTACACAATGGAGTCAAGGCTGCTTTTTCCCACTAATTGATTGTTACACATTGTTTATTTAGTTAATGAGGTTGTTACCCTAAAGAGTTTAATCTAATCCCATGCAAAATAGCCACAGTTACTGGGGTGCTAAATAGCGCACTCAAAGCAGAGTCAGTGACTATCACGCTTTCTACTACAAAAATCCTACTTCTGAACATTTTTTTTTTCACAAGTAGAAGAATCATTTATTATCAGCAGATTTGTTACAATAAGAATGGTAATGATGTTGATCACTTTAAGTGCCACATAACTAAAGAAATCTAAAGCAATGACTTATTTACTCTCCTCTGCAGCCTGGCAGATTAACGATTACTTCATTGGCTGTGCAGTCTACCAAGTGCATGTTGGATGTGTAAACTATGAGGTCATTTTCTTTATCCATCACAGTGGTTATATGTTAATGTGGAAAGCATATATGGTGTTGTTTAAACTGCGTCCACATTTCTATTTTTTTATAGAGTCTTATAGTATTATATCCACTTATGACCAGAATCTTATGTTTCTTACTTTTTAAGCTGATCTCATTATATTAGTGCAAACTCTGGTGTGAATGTTCTTTCTTTCAACTGAAGTGTTTTAAGATTAATTTGTATTTGGTTTAACTTAGGCTGAAGTTTACCAAGCCTGATCTGAAGAAAACTTTTCTAAACTGAAGTAAATTTTTCCCCTAGGAGTTTGCATCATCTGATGATCATTATTGGTTATTCTGTTGTGAATCCCTTAGGTATCAACAACAACAAGAAAGCTGCTCTGTTTTTCTTCTCTTCCCAGTTTAAGATACAGATCCGAATAACTGAGACCTTGAAATTCTCAATCATAGATTAGCTACATGTTCATAAGGATTATTTTCTTCATTTTGTGTCTTGATTGATGATTATTCTTAAACATTTTTTTCAGATAACCTCTTTGTGAGCAATCAGAATGGATACTACTGTCATTCTCAGACTAGCTTGGACAGAGCTCCTCATGACTACAGTGGCCGAATCCGCAATGGTAGTGTCTATAGTGCCCATAGCACAAACTCCTTGAATAATCCACAACATTACTTGCAGCCGTCACCCATGTCTTCCAACCCCAGCATTACTGGAAGCGATGTCCTCAGAACTGATTACGTCCCATCACATAGACATAGTGCACTAATACCACCTTCTTATCGGCCCACACCGGACTATGAAACAGTGATGAGACAGCTCAACAGGGGAATGATCCATTCAGACAGACAAAGCCATTCAATGAGAAATCTTAACATCAGCAATTCATATGCTTACAGCAGGCCTGATGCCTTAGTTTACAGTCAACCTGAAATACGAGAACATGCTCACTTCACTTCCCCGCAGTCTAATCATTACCCATTTAACCTAAATTACAGTTTTCATAGCCAATCCCCCTATCCCTATCCTGCTGAAAAACGCCCAGTTGTTGGGGCAGTCAGTGTGCCTGAGCTGACAAATGTACAACTGCAGGCTCAAGATTATCCAGCACCAAACATAATGAAGACCCAAGTCTATCGACCACCTCCTCCGTATCCATACCCAAGACCTGCCAATAGTACCCCGGACCTCTCCCGCCACCTCTACATTAGCAGCAGCAACCCAGACCTCATTACTCGCCGAGTGCACCATTCTGTCCAGACATTTCAGGAGGACAGCCTGCCTGTTGCACACTCTCTTCAGGAAGTCAGTGAGCCTCTGACATCGGCACGCCATTCCCAGCTGCAGAAGAGAAACAGTATTGAAATAGCAGGCTTGACTCCCAGCTTTGAAGGTATAAGAATTAAAGAGAGGACTATGTCAGCATCTGCAGCAGATGTGGCTCTTCCAAGGGTTATCTCAGAAGGGTCACAGCCCAATAACCTGATGGAGAGGACAAAACAAAAAGAAAATGAGCAAGAAGGCATGAACTGTGAGCATAAGAAAACCCTTTCAGATGCTACTATGCTGATTCACAGTAGTGAAGAAGAGGAAGAATTTGAAGAAGAAAACAAAGCTAGTACAAGCCTGTCACCTCTCCCTGAAGATCAAGCCCAACTTATGAGTTATTCTCATAACTCTGTACTGAGCTACCCCTATAGTTCTGTTACTTCATCTGCTGGACCTTTGCATATTCTTGACCCTAAATTACATATTACAGAGACAGAAAAGAGAATAAAGGATATGACCCCAGTTCATTTACTGGTAGAAAGCCAGGTACAGAGGAGAGGGGAAGGACTACTTACTCCATCTATGTCAGAATCTGACCTTACAACATCAGGGAGATATAGAGTAAGAAAGGATTCAGTAAAGAAGCGACCTGTCTCTGATCTTTTGTCTGGGAAGAAGAATATTGTGGAAGGCCTTCCCCCTCTAGGTGTAAGTGGACTTTACTTTTTCTTGTTTTTAATTGTTTTGGGTTGTTCTGTAGCTGTGTGGGTTAAAAATCAGCCTGAGATGCTTTTAAAAGATAAGAATTAAAATCTATTTTTCTCCATTAACTCCACTTAGCTGTCTTCTATCACTTTTTCTGCCACTTCTGAGTTCTATTTCAATAGATCTCCCGCACAGATCCAGCTATGCCCCCTCCCCAGTCTGATACAGCTGACCTGCCTAGCAACTCTGCAACAGTGAGATATTTTAAAGTCAGTCCCACTTTCCATATTTTGCTTTACTTATCCTTTTCTGGGATGAAAGCAACTGCTTCCCTTCCACTACCAGATTTCTAATGTCATAACTTCCCTTATTGAAAAATACTTTAACTTTCTTGTTCTAATCAAAGAGCACAATCTCACACATTAAAATAATAGATTCTCTTTCCTTGTATTTTTTTCTTTACTTTCCTCCATCTCTTCTCCTCCCCATATCCTTTCCTTTTTTCTCCCTTACCTTCAAGCTGCTATTATCCCATTAAGTTTATTCCTTGCTGTCATTTTCCTTTCTCTCCTCCTATGACTCCTTAAAAAAAATAGAATGGAAGGACTGTAGATTTCGCTTTTCCTGTAACTCCCACTTCAAAGAAACATCAAGACCTGCCTTAGACCATGCAGTTTCAGTTGTATTGGCAACATTTACCACTTTGTTTTCAACTTTTTTTCACCTTATGTAGCTCCTGGAATATGTTGAGTGCTGCTGAAGGAAGAGCATGTTCTGTGAGATTTGAGGGTCGTGTTTCCTTTATATATATATATATATATATATATATATGTTTAATTGATTTATGTTACTTTTGTGTGAGGTACTATACTCTGTTAAATAGTTTTTGCAAGAACTGGTCTGCAGTGGAACTAGCATAGTAAATCTACTCTTTATTAACTATTCTAGCTGATGCTGTAAAAGCTAACTTAGATTAAGGCATGTATTTAAATAGTCACAGCTCTCACAATTTTCTTAAATGTTGGACTTGATCTACTTGGAGCTGGACACAATAATACAGGCTAGGAATTTATACTATCTTCATCAATTTCAATCATTTAATCATGTTTTCTTAAGCTTTCTACTTCTTCCTATTTGTTATGTGGATATAGAAAAATGGTAATATCCTTCTACTTGTGTTCACATTTAGATATAATTGCTGTGTATTTTGTTCTCCATATGAAATATTCTGAAACACTGATGGGATTACCACATCACTAACCCTGCCTTTTCCTTCTGATAGTCATGTGAATATTCATTTCAACCTTTCAATCTGTTTTCACTGGAAATATTCAATAGAATACTTTCCAGTTCAGTTTGCATAGCTATCCAGAATCATTTTATTTATGTGTATTTTTGGGGTGGCTAGTGATTCCAGTTCTTTCAAGAATGATAATTGCCCAGAGTTACGGCCTCACACCTTCAGTTATGACCTAGCCTTGCAGGGAGCATTATCTGTCATTCTTGTGCAGTTTCAGTAACTTGTCTGGAATGAAGACAGACTTGTGCTGTGTGCTTGGAGGAATGTAGCCCCACCACCCTAATCTCTTGCTGCAGTGCTAATCAAAGAAAAGGGTCAAAGCTGTGTTTAGTTTGCAGGAGAGGTCAGAGAAGTAACCTTTGCTAAACTGAACTCATCTGAGTTCTACTTCATAACCTAATCAACTATTTAAGATATTTATAAGTTTTAGCTTTTTTTCTGCAGGGCATGAAAAAGAATAAAACTGATGCAAAAAAAATAGGGCCTTTAAAGCTAGCTGCCCTAAATGGACTGACCATGAGTAGAGTGCCTCTGCCAGACGAGGGGAAGGAGGAGTCCACAAGAGCAACAAATGATGAACGGGTATGTTGAAATTTTTTAATACTTGATTTCTCTTTCATCACATTATTAACTTTTCAAAATTTAATTGTATATGAATGGTGATGCTTTGTAGCAACTTCCAAAATACTACAGATTCAAAGTAATTTAAACATTGAGCATAGAAGCAAAATGGTAAATGAGACTTCTGATTACGGAGTCACTGATACACATATCGAGTGTGACAAAAGATTTTTCTTTAAGGTCTAAGATGACAACAATTTACCCTTTGAACATAGATTCCTTTAAAACACTGAAAGGTCTAAGCTTGATTGTAATGATTAGTAGTTCATGCAATTTTAACCACATATTGCATCCCCAGGATACCGCTCATTCAGACTGTATTTATCTTTTTTTTTTTCCAGGTGGATCGCTGAGAATGTAGATGGAACTTGAGTGATCTGCTGAACTTTTAAATTCATTAACCATTCTCAGATCACTGAGAGAATGTCAAGTTCTAGAACTGACATTCTAGAGAGAAATATAATATATAACCAATACCTCAGCCGGTCTCTTTCCTGTTTATACTTGGGGTATGAACATACCCCAGCCTGTCTCTGTCCTGAGTGCAAGAAAGTGAGAAATGTAGCGAACATCCAGATTGTGAGGGGGTGTACAGAACAATTCTGTCAACATATATCTTCCCAGGGAGCAATTAGATGAGTGAGGTCTGTGCTGACTATTGTATGTTCTGCAAACACTCATCGCTTCAGAGTCCGGTTGTGGGCACGAGTGGGCAGCCTTCACTGCAGCCCCTCCAGTTCAGTTCATCAAGGTCATTGAGTGTTTGTAGGACTGGAACCAGAAGCAACAGTCACAGTGCCACTAGCTGCTGTTTCCAAGTAACTTGCAACACAATTGGCCAAAAATCACAAAAGAAAAAGTTGGTCTTGGGGTTTGAAAGCTTGGAATTAAACCCATATGAGGGAGTTTTGACTGTAATTTTATGGCTGAAAGTGTAGTGAAATAGCTTTTTGAAATATATATGCCACTTGAGGAGGTGAAGGAACAGAAAATAACACTGTATTATTGAGATATGCTTTTACATTTAGTACCAATTTTGGTTATTTCCTCTTGCAGCCAGCATATTTTCCTGGTTTGACTTCTATTGAATTCAGACATATCATTATTCAGACAGTTCTGCACAAAGGACTGAGAGAGAAGAAGAGTCTGTAATGTCAAGTGATGGAAAAAGACACATACCTCTACACTGTCTCCTCAAATAGTTCACTTTGGCAGAATGTATATCAGGAAATGTGAATGTTTCCTAAGACTGTGGAGAAGGGACAGAACAAATCAGACACACAACATGAAAGAAAGTCTAGACAGTAGATATTTTTAGAAGATGAAGACTTAAGTGGATTCAGTACCTATTTCTTTCCTCAGCTTCATATTACTGTCAGATTATACTGTCAGGGAAATTTGGCCTAAAGACACGAAAGTAGTTTTTACAATGAATGTATTGATCTGTAAGTTGTGTATAAGAGAAGTTTTACACTTTGCAGTGTAGCATTTGGCAGTACAGTTATTTGACACGATGATTTTCTAGTCTGATACCGCAGAACAGTTGCTGTGAGAGGCTCGAGACATGTGACATAGATGAAATTTTCTGGCTGAAATCTCACATATTATTTCTCTAATTGCCGTTGGCAAACAGATCCTGAAATTCCAGAAATGTCTTATGATTTAGAAAGAATTTAGTTTTGAAAGAATAAATCTGTTTTGGGCAGACTGAATTATTCTAGTTAAAAAAAAAAATCATAGGTTTATAACTCAGCTGTAGCAGGAGGTTCCAAGAAGGCTTTGTTGCTGTCTTCTATACTAATTATTATCTATATTAGGGTGAAGACACTCTAAGGAAATGTGGAATATTTGCATTAAATGATTAATTCATTCAATGAGCTAAGCATTTTGTTCTGGAATTATGGAGTTTTTCTCCACCTTCACCAGAAAGTTGTAGGCATTATTATTTAGATTACAAGTGATTTTTTTTCTTTTTTAATAATTGATTTTTCAAGTGATGTAATCCAGTGCGCTATATTGAGCAGAAAGATTAATGACTCTTTCTTGTTTAAAGGCATTTGAGGCAATGTTTATAGTGTAGCATAGTTACCTTGTTTGGCCAAATATTCCTTTGCTATGATTTTTGTTTCCCCCCACAGTGATGTTTGTGACTTAGTGAAACATCTCAAGATTCTTAGCCAGATTTCAATTGAACAACACTCTTGCTGGATAGAGTTGCTTCTAACTTATTCTGGTATGTTAAAAAAAAAAATAGCTGGAAAAGCATTAAAAAGTGTGTATAGGAGAAAATACAAACATTTCATCCTTTATGAATTCTGTGTTAAAAAAACACCTTGGTATTTGACTTTCTCTGGTAATTTTTGTTCTCTCTTTTAGTGTAAAGTTCTGGAACAACGGCTGGAGCAGGGAATGGTATTCACGGAATACGAGCGTATTCAGAAGAGGCGGCTTATGGATGGAGAGTGCTCAATAGCTCGGCTTCCGGAAAATGCTGAAAGAAACCGGTTTCAGGATGTTCTTCCTTATGATGACACCAGAGTGGAGCTAGTCCCAACCAAAGAAAATAACACGGGTTACATCAATGCATCTCATATCAAGGTGAGAGAAATACTGTTGGAGAAATCTTTTCTAGTTGATATGATAATTAAAAAGGGATTAGGCCTTAAATTCTGGTTTTGTCAACTAAGTGAGAATCCCTCGCAATCTCTCCTTCCTTCCTTTTTTCTGCTTAGTTTTATTTGGGGAAGGAAGAACTTGGTTTCCCATTACCTAGAAAAAATGAGGGTTAATTGTTGGAGGGATTTTCTGGTTTTGCTTCCATGTAAGAGAGGTGTTCTATATTGATCTACTTTCTCTCTGCCCCCCTCTCTCTGCATTGATACTTGCAAAGGGCACCCTTCCTAAGTTAAGAAGGCAGCTGGTCTCCCCACAAATTGGCATCCTTCACCATGATTATGATATTTTTTTTGTTCCGCAGTGACAGACTCTTAGTTCATCCTCTTCTCTATTCTCAGGCTGCATTCACGTTAGGCAGTAGGATATCTTCTAATATCTATTATCTTTCTCCAGGTTTCTGTTGGTGGCATTGAGTGGGATTACATTGCTACACAGGGCCCTTTGCAGAACACATGTCAAGATTTCTGGCAGATGATCTGGGAACAAGGGATCGCCATCATAGCTATGGTCACAGCAGAAGAAGTGAGTATAAGCTGAGCCAGGTCTACCCCAGAAAATTCTGCAGTGATTCTGGCATGATCCATTTTAGGAAGGGGGGAAGTTTACTGAAACGAAAAAAGCAATTGACGATTATTTTATAGGGACCCCTTTACTGTTCTGTCTTGCTCTTCTTGGCAGAGTGGTGTAAATTTGCAAATTCCTTCCACTAGAAAGTTTGTTCACACAGGGAGAAACTGTAAGACTGTAGCAATACTTAATAGAGGAAGAATATATTTGTTACAGGAACATTAGTTGTGTGTGTATTTTCATGTTTCCTGTTAAGCAAATGTTTTACTTTTAAGGAGAGTGGGAGAGAAAAAAGCTTCAGATATTGGCCACGTCTTGGCTCAAGGCACAACACTGTCACGTATGGAAGATTTAAGATTACGACACGATTTCGTACGGATTCAGGCTGCTATGCCACAACGGGATTGAAGATCAAACACCTTCTCACAGGACAGGAGAGGACAGTTTGGCATCTGCAGTATACTGACTGGCCCGAGCATGGCTGTCCTGAGGACTTAAAGGGATTTCTCTGTATGTGTTCAGTGGGTTTGGTTTTCTTTGTGTTACCTAGCATGGCTGCAATACAAGAATTAGCTTGTGATATGAATGCCAAGCATCCTGCTGTAAAAGGTGTCTCCACACCAGCAAGAGATACTGGATTGTGTTTTTGGTGGGAATATACCTGTCAGTTTATGGTGATTTATGGTTAAAGCCATGTATACAATATGCTGAAAAGCCATGTAGCTTAAAACATAACTACATCCCATACTACTCACTCAATATCTGCCAGCAATAGCAAGAACACCTCCTTTGTTGGGAGATTGGGAAGCTGTGAAAACCTTACAAACCTACAAATCTAGAAACCTTTGTAGATTTGTATTGCTTTTGGTGGGATGTGAAACGTGATTTATTTACTGTGTCATTTTCTTCTGGGGGATGCCTCCTACAGTATCTTTCTGATAGTCACCCAGTGGTAATAGCGGAGCTTTTATGGCTTTGTCTCCTAAATCTAGCTTTCTTCTTCTGTTGAACCCAACAGCCTACCTGGAGGAGATCCAGTCGGTGCGGCGCCACACAAACAGCACTGCAGATCCCCAGAATTGTAACCCACCTGTGCTGGTGCACTGCAGCGCAGGCGTGGGACGCACAGGAGTGGTCATACTGTCAGAGATCATGATTGCTTGCTTGGAACACAATGAGGTAATTCCTTTTTTGTTCTTGTGCTCTAAATGCTGGGAGGGTGGGCGAGTCACCTGCCTAACAAGGATATAGCCATGGGAAGAGCATTTCAGTTGGAGTTGAAAGAAGTTTTGGCAATTCAGCAGAATTTTCTAGAGTTGCCCACTTATACACTGGGTGTTGAAAGGTTCATTTGTATTCTTGACTTTATAAGGTGTTGTATGACTGAATGGAAAAAATATGGCCTGGGGTACTTGTGCGTATCTTAGGGTTTGGCTCTGGCTTTTTCTTTATTACTTCATGATAGTTAATATTTAAGGGCATGCTATGTAATACAGTCTCAATGCTTTTTATTAAATATTTTGTTTCTAAGTATAGTATTATTTGCAGTATCAGTCTTGACAGAGGACAAAGTGATAGTTTAATAATGTAAGATCTAGACCTATCAGCCTTTAGCCTGAAGTGGACAGTTATTGGTAATATAAAGGTGTCAGCTGAGACTCTCCAAACTGAGTGTTCCCTATGCATCCCTATCCCAATCCTGTGCAGACTTTTGGGACCATTAGATTTTTGAGGAGTTACCCACGAGACAGGCAGGTTGAACACTAGTTCAATTGTCAGTCACTAGTTCAATTGTTGTTGAGGTGAACATGGTCAGTGGTACAGTTAAGTCCATGCTGCCAGCATGGGCAGTGAATTTTCACAGCTGAAATCAGGGCCGCTGTTTCTATCCTTAGATCACTAGTTTTATCCTATATTTCCTGCTGTGAAAGTACAAGGCAGTCTCCTTACTTACCAGTCACTGTAATGGTTTGTTCTCTTCCTCCAGATGCTGGACATCCCACGAGTGCTGGACATGTTGAGGCAACAGAGAATGATGATGGTGCAGACTCTTTCTCAGTACACTTTCGTCTATGGGGTTCTCATTCAATTTCTCAAAAGTTCTAGGCTTATATAATCCCTGCCACTTCCCAAGGGACACAACGTGAGTTTACAGAAGTAAAATTACAGTTGTCCAGACAGCCTTGCCCCTACTGGCATTTGCTTCCTATGCTGAGTCACAGAGTTACCTTTCAGGACTGGTATGTGACTGTTAAATGCAAGTCCGTGTAGCAGTCCTTGCAAAGCAGGATCTTCGCTGGGCTACATTCTTCCCATGTTCAGCTGCAGTTATAGTAGGGAATGATCCTCCTTGTTCTGTTTTGTAGTACTTGCACACTTTCTTTAGAGCAGTGTTACTCTGGGCAAAATATCTTGTAGAACGGAAGTGGATGATGCAATTTTACTAACTTTTAAAAAAGTAATATAGACTTTAAAAATGAATTGAGTGTGCAGAAGCTAAAACCTGTAGATGCGCATGGGGAGAGGAACTTACTCCTTGGGAATGTCAAGGTCTTAAGCAGTTTCATTCTGCTTTCAATTTTATATTTAGAACAATACATCTATGTTTTTTAAGATGACCTTTTGGTTTCCTCCAGTTTACTCAGCAGAATTAGCCGTTCCTGGATATTTTAAGATGTCACTTTAAGGCAATTATTTTTGTATTCGTCTTTTTTTTTTTTTAATTTTGAAAAAATACCATTTTTAAAGAGCATAATGTTTTGAGGAAAAGATTGACAATTTTTGAACTAACTTTTCAAAATCTATGTAGAAAGTACTAGAGGAAACTGTTGATAGTTGTAGAGTGCCAAGTAATAGAACTAGCAAGTGAAAGATCATGTTAACTGTTGATAATTTCCGTTTGAGCGAGAGGCATGTTTACCTATTGAGTTGTAGGCAAAAAGCAGGGCAAGAATGTTCTAGTTATCTTCAAGGTTCTTGGAAACAAATGGATGAGAGAGAGTACATATTCAGTATTATTCATATATCTTAGAGAGCATTTTGATTTTAATGGCTGAAATCAAAGTGGATGAAAATGTTTTAAGCACTTTTTTTTTTGCTCTCTTATTTATGTAGTTAAAAAAAGAAACTATAATCATATATTGTTTCATATGGCAATACACCATTACTAACCTGTTATTTTTGGGAGAGCCTTTTAAGTTGAGGAAGTGAGAGAATCAAAATTGGAATAAGAAGGTGTATAGTGGTGAAGTGGAAATGATCATGTGAAACATAATGGAGGAGGTGTGGCAGCTATGATTGCTGGTTTACACAGTGCAAAATGACCATAGCAATTTTTATATTCCCCTTTGAGAAAGCCTTTAAAGGTCTGGAAGTGTTTGTAGAATTTTTGAGATTATGTTGTCAGTAGTAAAACAGATTTTGCTCATGCTGTGGAGTGTTACTATGGAGAGTATTCACAGAAGCTCTTTGAGAATGATTGCGGAGGGTAAAAATTCTTAAAAGTAACACTGGAGATGTGGATATTTCAGTAACTGCAAGTGGCAGAGCTGATGGTTGTGGCAGGGACCTGAAGATAAGTCCTGCCTCTGGTAATTTCCATTTTGTCTCTAATGCTGCAGATCTGATCTGATAACAGTGTCCCCGAGTACTCCCTTCTGTTTTTAAAATGGAGACATTGTAATTTTTACTTGCTTTTTCAGGTGCTTTGAGATGCTGATTTGAAATTTTCTATTCAAAAGTGAACTATTTGTTTGTAGACATCTAGCTTAATTTCAAAAATTAAATGACAGTCAAGTTTGTGGGCATGTTTATGTAACTACCCCCTGTGATACCCACTTAGCAAATTGAATTAGATTGAAAGTCATTTTTATACCTGGTAAAATAATTTTATTTTTCTGTGCGCTGTGACAAAGTTATGGCAGCTGTTATGAATAATTAAAAATCTCTTCCAAATAATAATTGTCTACTCAAAACATTAATTAAAAAGGTAATAAAAAGGTTACTTCAGTCTCCTCAGTAATGAGCTTGTTCCATAAAGATAAGCATAAGTCCCAATGACATTTTACTAATATGTCACCCCATAAAAATGTATTACTTTACATTTTAATATCAATCTAATGCATTTGGTCTGCTTTCAGGCAGTCTGAATTGTTCTGCTCAATAAAAGTAAGATAGGATATGAAAAGAAAAAACCTTTTCCTGCAGCTATAAAATGTCTCATTCACTGCCAAATGCAGTCTGGAGGAAACCAGTTACTGAAGATGGATTCTTTTATATAAGTCTGCAAACAAACCAATTTGACATATCCATAGAAGTATCACTGAAAGGGAGAAGCATTTTTATATATTTGTATTAAGCTCATATTTTTAAAAATATTTCTACTTTTATACCACGCTTTACGTAAATCTTCAGAAATATTTTTCAGAGAAGCTGCCCTGTAGAAAGCTAGCTTGAACTTTTCTAGTCTTCCAACTATGATTTGATGAATACAAGTTTTTGAGAGGTTATAAAGCCTCCCAGCTCGGAGTGACGATTTTATGACATCTGTCAGTTACTGCTGCACAACGTCAGCCCCGAGGCATTAAAAGACCAATTAAAATGAGGAATTTAACCTGAAAATGAGTTTTGAGGTAAGGGGAAACTTTCTTCTCTTTTTTTTTTTTTCTGTCGTTTTCTTCCAGCTGTTAGTTACTCTCTAACCTTATAATCACAGTTCAGATTTTTATTTATTTTGATTTTTTTTAGGTGAGAGCAGTGCTACCTGCCACCCTTCAGCTTTTAGATCCAGCCATCAGCAGACTCATTTTGCATTTTTTGTATTAATAGACTTTATGTGAATTTTCCTAATAAAGATAGCAGAATTACTTTCATAAATAAACATATGGTTCCATGTGAGTGTTAAAAATGAGCGGATTCTCTTATAAAGACACCCATGAAATGAAACTCTGCAACCTTCTGTAATAAAATTAATCGGATCTTTAGATAGTTTTAAAAACAAAATTAAGTTCGGTTTTGTTCTGAGCCCTGAGTGGAGCACTTTTTAATGCAGTTGCACTGGGTGCTTCATGAAATGTTGGACATTATAAGAGAATCAATTGTCCAAATGCAGTCACAGCCTGAGTTGTAGGTGGATCTGTTTGTCACAAAAGGTGAAAATTCCACTCTAATTAAGTGCATTTTGCCACATGTACCTCTGCACCTATGAGGAAGAAACCAGATTATTCTTATGTAAGATTAAGCTGATCTGTTTTAGTATGGGAGGTTTGTTGTGTGAAGATATTCCTGGAGTGACAGGAAAAGGTGCAGATTTCCTAGGAATGTCAGAGTTCTCAGGGATAAATAAAGGTGCTATATACTGCTAAGAGTACTGATTTGCCTGTTTTTTATGGGCTAAATGGAAAATCATTTTCTAGAATCAAATTCTGTGAAGAATCATCAGAAGAACCTGCAAATTACTGCTAGTGAGGGGAGCTCTCTTTCTTGTTTGCTCTCACTGATCTTTTGACTATTGAATCTATGTAGTCCTTCCGCTGGCTCTTCTCAAAAACATGATTCAAAGCCCCGCTGAAATCATTGTATGGATGTCCCTGACTTAGCAGGCTTTGCTTTAGGCTGTGAATCCCTGTAGGGATGTTTTAGGCCATAAAAATCCCTGCTGTTTTGCCTAGCTTCCCTACAGCCTGCCTAGGAGAGCTCTCGTTTTCTGCTCTGTCTAGCAATGCTGTTCCCTGTGAACAGCAGGAACTGTTTGGTGCCTTAGCATCTCTCTCTCTTTCAGTGATACTGTTTGCACAAGTGAATAGTAAAAGTCAGAAATGCAGGAAGCTATGGTTTATATTTAGAAATACATTTCATTAAAAGCAGCTGAGCTAGAGCCTCTGTAACTTTTGTGGATTATAGTAGGTGTAAGTTACCATCAACATTTAGGAAAAAACAAGATGAATAGATAAAATAAATGTAGAGTAAGCTACAAGAATTCTTGGCATTTTTGGAAAGTAGGGATTTCTGGCTCCTCTTGTTAGCCTGTGTATCGGTTTTTAAGCGGATTGCATTTGGGACAATTTTGTTGGAAAAATATGTTCCTAAATTTTCTAACTAAGGGCACCGGAGGCTGCCGCTGGAGAACAGATACGTTGTTTTCTCCTTGGAGTGGCTGTCAAAGTTAAGGGACTTTGAAGGCTTCTGGACCAAACCTGGCTGGGCAATGGGATGGGGCTTTTTTTTTTTTTTTTTTTTTTTTTTAAACACCAACAGCATTACTAAAACCCTATCATGAACATAGTGCACTTCAATAGTGAGCTCTGATTATTAATTTAAAAGAAACAGTGGTTCCATTGCTAAGAATGACAGGGGTTTTTTTTATTATTATTAATACAAACTCATGCAAAGGCAGAGCCTGGTCCTGCAAAACACAAAATTCCTGTAGTTCCTCCTGATAACATGAGGAGCTAAAATGTGCTTAGCACCAGTGAATACTTGAGGTGTTACAGTGTAAATACATTCTCCACTTAAATTTAAATACAGCTTACAAGAATTAAGCAAAAGAATAAAGTAGGAAGGTGACTAAATGAAGCTACAGCATTAAAAGACAAACTCATTGAGACAGTTTGGAAGAGATTCTTTTGTGAAAGTACAAAATGTTGCAAGTAGAGAGCAGGGATTTAAGGAATAGCTGCAGGCTCATGGAGGAGGATTTGGAACAGTCTGTGCTCACAGCAGGGCTGCCAGAAGGGCTTGGTTCATATGGTATGTTTTTCATGGCATGGTAGAGTAAGTGAACATGTAGTCATAGGTGTTATTTTTACTGGCTTTTTAAATGTGATTTTTGAAATTCCCAAATATTTTTTCCAGAGGCTCTGTTATTTTTATATATCATCCTTTGCAAATGCATTCAATGCAATCTGTCAGCTCAGTTCCTGTTTACTTATTAAAGGTCAGATTTTCAAGCATTGGTCTCTGGTTTTATGCATGGAAACTGCAGGGGAATAAGCATGCATGCAGTTTTGCACTGATAGTTTCTCCTGGGTGCAAGTTAGACTATCTGGAAGTCCAAATGCTGGCTCTGTGAATGTAGCCAGGTGATTATAGTAGGTGTGAGCTGTACCAGGTTAAGACTGGCCTGAAAAGCAAGCCCTTAAACTGTGGAATTCAACTGTGTGCTTAGAAATTACAGTGCAGCATTTGCAATACAGTGATCTTAACTTCAGAAAATCTCTAATACTGTACTAAGTAAGGAAAAAAATCTTAAACTTTTAACAGCTATTACAAACATGACTGTAAACATTTCTTAATAAGATCCTGTTTGGGACCAGCTAACTTGGTGCATTCTGTTGGCAGTACACATGTTACTTCTATTACAGTCTGCAGGGATTGGGGAAAAAGTAGTTTTTGATAACTATAATGAACATTTCAAAAAACAGTTGCTAACTGTTTTTATTCTTTGGTGTTTTCCACAAAATGCTGCATATAGAGGTAAAGTATAACCTCTGGTGTTTGCTCTTTACAAGTACATTCTTTGGCTCTAACTGGGGAATGAGAGCAAAAATCAAATGCAAAGAAGCTAAAATAGAGTTTACAACAGACCAGCCTCATGACCAGTGGTAGAACAAGTTTGTAGATATCATAATTGCATTTTGTTAGATATGAGGCAATCAAAACTACCAAGTTATTACTGTATCAGCACAGTTGCAGAAGGTGCCTAACCTCTATAAAGGGAATTTTTACTGCTGTTTTTCCATTTGGAAACATCTAAATAAAATTAGGAGACTTTAAAGTAGTTTTTAAGACTTTGCAAACACTGTTCATTCAGAATGATAGGAAACTAGCTACTATATATATATATGTATTTAAAATCCTTCAGTTTGTCACCTTGCTAATCCTGGATAATTCTGACAAAGTGAATATACCTTCTCCTTACAAGGATACTACCTGGAGTTACTTTGAAGTGCCCAAAATAGCTATCCTGTCTATGGCTGATTTTAGGTGAACTTGGATGGAAATTTTAGGGGCTTGACCTGGCAAAGCACTAAATATTTATGCTCCTGCATGTTGCTGAAATCTCTTCATTCCGTTAAAGTCAATGTGTGTTTGAAGTCCTTTCAGCAGTTTTGTAGGATTGAAACCTAAATGTCAGAGCAATGCAGGATCTGGCTCCGTTTTCCTCCTTTTTCATTTGAGCCACTATGCAAGGATTTAAACAGGACTTTGTTTAAACTATAGCAAACGTGAATTTTCAAGTATTATTTTCTAGAACTAAGTTAGTGGTTAATATGTCTGTTTTTGCTGTCTTGCCACCAATACTGTAAAAATGTATAATCAAAACAGCTTTAATTCTTGTAAAACTGAAATTGGTTTGTAAAACAGTGTACAAATTGTGTTTCATAGACAGAAAAGCTTGTATTACTGAATGTAATATATGTGAAATGAATATATCATAGTCTATTTTTGCCATGAAAATAAATATTTGAAGCTATTATAAATTTTATCATTCCTTTATTAAAGTAAAATGGATGCAAAACTTAAAATGCGGTGCATGCTCAACTGCTGGAAACCACCAGCCTTCTTGTTATGCTGTTTAATTAAAATTTCTTTCAAGTGTGCTCAGTTTGACAGCATTAATCCAGGTGTAAGGTAAGGAAATGCTATACCAACCATGCGTATGTAGCTGTCAGATCCCTTCCCAAGTCCTGAGGAATGTTCTGTGCATCTGTGAGCAAAACTTCTTTCTGTGGATGGGAATCAACACCAGAACAGGAAAAACCCACCTTTCAGGGGCCCAGACACGCGGGAAGTACACCAGGCAGCTCCAGCCAGACCTGTTACTTACATAGTTTATAGGCTTGAGGCACGAGTTTATTCAGAAACCTAAATATCCTGCAAATCCAAGTCGCTCCAATTTGGGGACTATAGCTGTAATCTTCCAGGCACTGTGAGATTCCCCGTAGGAATTCCCTCGTGGCAGCCGGGGCCCGCTTCTGGGCACACAGCCAGGCCCTTGGCTGTGGTACAGGCCAGGCATTATTTAGGCAAAGGATAAACTCAGAGCGCGAGAGGGTCCCAGCCCTGTTTCTTGGCTGGAGGAGATCGGGAGAGCTGAAATCTCTCTCCTTCTTCGGGTAGGGCTGCCTGAATCCGAGATGGCTCCTGGAAGGTGAAGTTATGTGAATCTGCAGCGCTGAGTGACAACTGCTCTATTTAATATATGCTGGGGAGCTTTTTACATGTCTCTTCTCCTGGAGCTATCAGTGACGGTATATAAATGTGTGTTTGCTCTCCGCCTGCTGCTGCGAGTGTCTGCAGGAAAGTTAGTCTCTGCACCACGACAGAAGCTGCTCCCGCCATAGAAATTTGTGTTGTCGTTTTGCAGCCTGTGGGCTATTTGTGGGTGACGTGTGAGATATTGGTGAACAACTCAGGGTATGAGGGAGAAGTCACTTATACAGGTACCTAAAGGAGCATGATGGTGCACGAGGGCAGGGGATGAGGGAAGGTTGGGTGAAAGTTGGATGTCACATGAACTCTGAACTAAGCAAGTCATTTCTTACCGCAGGAAATGCCCGGGCTCAGAGTGGCTCTGGGGAAGGAGCAGGAGCTGTGTGGCTCCAGGGGAACACAGTGCCTGGGGAAATGGCTGCTCCGATAGGAAAAGGCTAGTCGTGCAGGCATGACAGCTGTTTTGAACCCACCTCAATGATCCAAAGAGGTAAAAATACAGTGAGGAGGAGATGGGTGAACCTGGGATTATTTAACTGCAAGGGTTGTTTTGCCATCAAGGGATGAGGGCAAGGGGGGATGCTGGGATTTGTGGCATTCTTAGGGAGCCTTTCTGAAGGGGGGTGTGTATGTGTCTGGGGCTCTCTGGGGGCAAAGGGCGCAATATAGAGGTGGGGGCTGTGTGGGGTAGCGCTGAGAAAACTTCTGGCCCATTCCTGACTAACCGCCACATCTCCCAGAGCGATCAGCACGACGGACTTCAGGCAGACACCTAAATTTAAACCAAACATCTGTCATCCCCAAAATACCAAACCAGTATTATTTACAGTCCTACTCATTCTATGGATTTAAGGTATCTGCTGTAATAAACAAAACAACCAGAAAAGGCTTGGAAGGCTGGCTGGTGAAATTTCTTAATCTAAGCTGCTTAGTGCAGATTAATATTATTATTAGCCGTTTCTAAAATGACAATCATGTGCCTGATGTAAATGTAGAAGGACATCAAATCCTTCCACGAACAGGCCCTGTGCTATCATGCCTAGAGACGAATGAAGGATTTTCGCTGGTGTTAAACCACCAATGAAGCAAGCTGTTGTCAAGCCTGGTTAATGCTGATAATCAGCAATTTGAAGGAACCACATACTTTGTGTGTGCCTGTGTGTATCTGGTATCTTCTATCTGCATTCAGTACTACTCATGACTGATTGAAACTGAAAATGTCTTTCCGTTAACAAAATTCTCAGCAAAAAATCTCCAGGAAGATCCAGGGTATTTTATTTTTAGTGTACTAAATGTGGAAGCTTTTATCTGGATTTGTCTGGGTTTCTTGCCACCCCTGCAATATAGAAATAAATGCCTTTGCAATGAAGTGACTGCCTCTCTGTCTCCAGAAGCAATTGCTCACCCTGTAGCTCACAGATTTCAGGTGTTTGAGAGCTGCAGGTCTCAGTTCCATCAGTCGCTGGATGTTTGCTTCACTCCCTGATTAGGAGGTGCAATTTAATATGAAAATATAAAATCCTATGCAATTGTACTGCCTCAGTTTTCCTGATTAAGAGCCATCCTTTGATAGGTGTGCTGGGAATAGGACGTTATTTTACTTCCTGATTCTTTGTAGTTCCAAAAGCTCTCTTGTGGTGATAGGGCAGCTACAATATTCAATGTATTATGAACTTTTTTGGCAGGGAGAGGGGAAAGGAGTGACTTTTGGCTACAAAAGTATAGGAGGAAGGATATCTTGGTTATGGAATTCCACCCTTTCGTATAGGAATGGCCCCTGCCACCTCCTGCAGGTGCTGTGAATATGCTGGAGAGCACATGTTACAGTAGCAACGTACAGCTCAAGTGTCTCAGTAAGCATCTGTTTTCTCCTGCGTGTGGAGAGGAGAAATGCAGTCTTGTTTAATAACATCCAGGATCAAAATGTAATTAGGAAAAGGGAAGATAGTGCAACTGTTCACAGAAAATGGACACATAGATGCTACATGAAAGATTGGTATTTTCTCAAATTGCTTTTAAGCCTTTAAGGACAGAGGGAGCTGTTCCACAGCCCCACGGTCTGAAGGGCTGTAAGACTCACAGCAGGTACTAGATGCAGTGACTTTGACGCACTGCAGAGGTACAATCCGCGTAAGGCGAGGAGCACTGTTGAGTGTGTGCATTGCCAAATTATTCATTTATTCCTGCAATGCAGTCCCTCTTGGAGACAATTTACCCTTGATAACAGGGTGCCATGGTGTTGGGAGGGCCGGCCAGGTGAATGTGACGCTTCCAGGGCCCTGCAGTTGGGAGCCCCGTTTCCACGCTGTAGGAAGCCTCTGTGGGGGACCAGGAAAGAGCTGCCTTCAAGCTGAAAGCATTTGCGCATAGCTGATGGTGGGAGGGGAAGACCCACCAGGTCACTTTGTTTCAGGAGAAAGGAAAACCAAGATGGGAGCTCGAGGAGCTCTGTTGCCTCTCTCTTACAGTCCCCTCGTAACTGAGGTGATTGGGCCTGGCGTTTGGGAAGCCACAACGGCAGCTTCCAGGGCTATGCAGTCTGCATTAGCTCCGGCCTCAGGAAAAGCAGGGTGCCAAATGCCTCCAAGCTTAAATTCTGGTTGGAAAGTCAATGCCTCTGAGGTGCTGTGAGGAATTCCCAGGCTGGCAAGATGAGCTGATGGCCTTGGACGTGCTGCTTACCTTCTAACCTGGCGGGAGAGTGTGCTCCTGAGCGTGTGAGAGGGACGGATAGCTGGGAAGAGCTGGGGTCGCCTCGTGGCTCTGTGATTCCTCTCCTGGAATTGGCCCCCGCCGGCTGTGAGGTGTCAGCTATGCCGAGCCCTCGCGCAGGCCCTGCAAGGGGAGTCCTGCCGGCTTGCTGAATTCCTGGGATAGCTGCGGAGAGCTCTGCACCTCGTGCTATGGATCACGCTGCCTGGGAGAGTGGGACAGCAGAGCCCCATGGCCTGCTGGGCTCCGGCTCGGTTTGAAGCCGCCTCTCTCGAGTTTCAGATGCCTTCCCTGCTCCACGTGTGTAGCCTTTCCTTGCCCTTCTCAAGGTCTGCTTTCATGCCCCAGCCCGTGGGCCTGCGAGGCTCGCGCGGGAGCAGCCTGCACTGCTCGGAGGTGCCTTGGCCTTGGGAGCCGCCGCGTTCCGCTCCTGCCTGCACAGAGGTGCAGGGTCTAAAGCCTATGGATTTGCAAGGTAGTCTGAAAGATGAGTGCAGCTGAAAGATGAGTGCAGCTGTAAGACGGAGTTAATCTGGTTGCTCCTCACGGACTGTCTGATACCCGAAGGCCCCCTAGTTTCTCATGCAGGTTCCCTGGAGATGCACTAGAGGTTGAAGCTGAAAACGGCCGGGCAAGTAATGTCTGGATTTTCTCTTCCTCCCTAGAGATGCATTCATTATCCCTGTTACGTGTTGCGTTTCCGCTGGCCCAAGACCTGCTCATGGGCTTTGAAACTGGATCCCTCGCGTAGCTGTGACCCATATTGCTGCAGTGGCTGGTGCAGCAGCAATCAATCACTCACCTGTTTGCACCTATTTGTTTGCTACCTGGAATATAAATTGATGAGGACTGTTTCTGCATGGAGGAGATTTCCCTATTCTATTCCCTGGGTTCATTCTATATCTAAGCCTAAATTAAAAGTGTGTAGGTGCACTTAGCATGACTGAAATGATCATTTGGGCTCTTTAGCATTTTTTTTTTCTGAGCTGTGCTAAGACATCCCCATACTTTTGTCTTTCCTTACATTAATCTTTCTTCACGTGACCAGAAGACTCACTCTTTTAGCTTTGAAACTGAACAGAGTCCTACATTCAAAACCAAGGGCACTGATGACGGGGCAGTATGTTTTAAAGACAAGACTTTGCTTTTTTACAGACCTAGGAAACACTAGTTGGCGTTTGGTCATATGAAGTCAAGGTTAAAGTTGTTGTCCAATGTCCAATCCCCACATCAATCTGCACAGAAATAAAGTTCTGTACTGCAGACCACAGCCATCAGCTGCTCCTAAGCATTTTATTCTGTCCAAAGCAGTCAGGTTTGTAACGGTGCTGTGATTACCTTGTTCTGGCAGGGCTCCTGCTAAGACCTGAATGAAACAGGAGAGAGAGGAAAAACCCAGCTCAGACTCAAGGTGTGTGTGGAGAGGGAGAAGAAAGGAAAAAGCAAATAGGCCAAAGCCTGCGCTGGCGACAAAGCGGTCCGTGATCTGGGCCTGCCTTGCACGTCTGCTGCCCAAACAACTTGTGTTTGAAGCACCACCTAAAGTAAACGTGAATAAAAGGGAAAAAGTTTTAAGCTTGGATAGCCTGAATGTACCTTTTGGTTCTGTAGGCTCGATAAGCTAATGACTATATGGAGATAACATTTACCTGGAATATTTTCCCCCACTATCTGGTGGGAGTGGCTGGACACCAAGGAACCGGTTCCTTTACCTGGTCTGGCTGCTGTATAGCTGCTGGGATGCTGGACGGGTAACTTTGTCATTCCTTAGTGCTTATGTCACTCTGAACCTGTGAAATGTTCACAGTGCTTCTCTTTTAGGCATAATAGTTTGTATGCTTTACTTGCAAAAGGTTTGTTTTAATGAATTTATTTACTCTTGAGTTCCACCCACCCAGGAAAAAATGTCATTGACATTGACAAATGTCATAGACAGCTCATCAGCAGAAAATACGATCAAATAACTGCTATTTTTTTATGTCACTGTGGGGAATGACAGTCATTAATTGCACCTTTTATATGGTGATGTCACTGGGGTTTTTTTTGCCTTTTTTTTTTTTAATTTGTAGAATTTTAGTGCAAAATTCCTGTTAATCTTTAATCAGACTCATGCTGACCACGAGACAAAGTTCATCGAGTGTCCCCTTTTGAGACATGCAAGTTAAACAGAGCAATGGTCGGCGGGGGGAGGAATCCATTTTTGGCAAGGCCAGTGTATCTGTGCAACAGGCTGAGGGAGCTTGGAAACAAGGGTCCTGGCCAGGAGGCAAAATCCTGGTTGAAGAGGACAGAGATATTTGAACATGTCTAAGTATTTTCTTTGGTTCTGTACTCGTGTCCACCAGACCTGACCAGTCAGCCTGTGTTAGAAAGTCCTTCGTGCAGATAGCGGGACTAGTTCCCAGGGTGCCCCCTGCCCTCCAATCTCCAGGCCAGGGAACACAGGGGGCATTTCCTAGCCCTGGAGAAATGGGATTTGCTCACAACAAATCTGTAACTCGGGACAAACCTTCTCTGCCCTGTTCAGCATCAGCCACGTGGGGCTCCTTTCAAGAGGACAAGAGTGGATAGAGGGACAGAAAATCCTCACGTTCTCTTCCCTGCTTTCCCTGGGCAGGGAACCCCAGCTGAAGGCTGCACTCACTGTGAGCCGTGTGCCCTGCGCCCGCTCGCACAGGCACGGACACGGCTAAAATAACCCCCCTCTGCTGACACAGTCAACAAGTGTAGTTTACTGTTATGGCGAAGGCAGCCAGGAAAGTGCCTTTTGCTTCCCTGGAACTACGTGCCACACTGCAGTGCTCAGATGCTCGGAACTGGGCCAGGAATGGGGCTTTTACTTGACGGTGGTTTTGTTCCTTGTTTGTTTTGGATTTGGTTTTTAGGTTAGAGGGATAATAATTTCCAAAAAGTTTGTGCATGGCTGGGATCTATGTCAGGTGGAGCTCATTGCAGCCGGTCATTTAGCTCTTCACAGACAACCACGACCAAGATGTGGTGCAGGTGGGCAACCGCGTGTGCAGGTGGGTGAGCTGCAGCCACGGGGTTTGGCTTCGGAGGAGATTTTGGGGCAGGTTTGTTCCGCAAGTGCAGGTACAGCAAGGCATGCACCTTCCTAGCGTTTTTCTCAGAATTATTCTGAGCTCCTAAGACCAAATGGGTAACATAAAAAGCCAGGCAATAAATGCACATGGATTAGACTAAGAACCTTGGGCTTAGGTTGTGCAATGCACTCAGTAACTTTTAAACTTCAAAATAGACCATCTTTTCTCTACTCATTGTACAAGATGCCACAGGTGTCTGTTTCACGGGGTTGTCCCAGTCCTCAGTACCCAATGCTTTTCTCTTCTCCAAAAGAAAAGCTCAGCACACATCATGAAGGCAAGGCTGTCGTCAGTGCAAGAGCCTGAGCTGAGTAACTTAGCTTTGTACAGTTGGAAAATTGTTGCAATATTCACTTTTGAGAAATTCCAACTGAATCATGGGACAGCCGGGATTAAACAGCCATGGCCAGCAATAAACATCCTTTTCCAGCAGGAAAGTTGCCAGGAGTTTCAGCAAAAACTTGAGAGCATCTGATCCTGGAAAACAGCTCTTGGTACCGGTGGGTACGAGGAATAAAAGGGCTGAGTTTCTGCGTTAAGGTCGATAAAATGCTCATTTACCAGCCTCAGAAAGAAGTTCTGTTTGGAAAGCTGCCCGTCCCCAGTCATTCCTTATTTCACTCTAGGTAATGCACAGGATGTTCCTAATATTCTGCAAGTACTGTAAAAGCAAAAACAACTGTAATAACTTCAAGCCTCATTGGGATTTCACATTAAACAATGGACCAAGCTCCAAATGACCCAAAATTAACCCCTTCTGGCAGCATGGACCAAGATCTCTGCTCTGCAGGTAGATAGGCAGGATAACATATTTTGATGGGAATAAGCTGAATTCATCTTACAAAATACAACCTTGGATCTTGATCTCAGGAACCATAACTGCATTAAAACGATGTCATTACATTGTTTTATTTGTTATAAATAAAAACAATAAATATTTCATAACTTATCAGAACTAAGGCTTCCTAAAAAAATATAATTAATTTTACTCTCAAAAGTATCTGAAATTCTCAGTTATACAATTATAGATAAAATGTACAGTATTTTTTGATAACTGACTTTGTAGTCTACATTCATACAATTAATGCTCAGTTAGCAATACCCTGCTCGAGAGATTGCAGCAGTCTTTAAAACAGAAACACCAGAGATGAAACAAATAATTTACTATGATAATAATCATTTATTTTGTGAAGGGCAGTTCTCCACAGAACTATCTCCATCCCTAGCTAGCAGATAAATTTTGGCGACTACTCTGGATAGTCAGGTGAGAGCTGAAGGGCCTCTGCAAAGCTTTCTTCAAGGTCATCCAGGTCCCTGTTGGTTTCCAAATCACTGTCGCAAGTAACGGAGTTTAAAGTCGCATCAAACGCGGGCGACGTTCCTCGGCCAGGCTCAGACTTGGCAGAGGAGTGAGTGTCTGTCCCCGCATCCATCACTTCAGCAACACCCGGTGACAAAGCCCCCTTGCTCCGCCTCTCCCTGGACCCGCGGGTGCCGGGTGCCGCCCGCAGCAGCTCCGCGGCGCCGCTCGGCGCCAGGTCCTCTTTGAGCACGTCCAGCAGGTGGCGCATCTTCCTCTAGAGGGGAGGGAGGAGCCGGCTCGTGCGGCCGCGCGCGCACCGCGCGGAGCGGCAGCCCCTGGCGGGGCGGCTCTCGGCGCTGGGCCTGCTGCGAGCGAAGAGCACGGCCCCTTCCTGGGTCTGCGCCTGGCTCGGAGATGGCCCTAGCGCAGGAGCCTGTGAACGGCTCCCTTACAAAGAGGCTCCCTACTAAGCATTCCTGTTGTCTTTACCCGCAAATAGTCCCCTTAGGAAAAAAAAAAATCATTGAAGTCCTACATGGAGAGCGAGACTATTACCGAGGTGGCACCTACCTCATCCAGATGGTGCTTATTTTCTTGTATGTGATACTCAAACAATTCCTCCAGAACTCTAAAAATAAACATTTAAACCTTAGGCAAGGCATTTTAAGAAGAGGAAGAAAACAATACTTCAGCACATTCACATTATATTAACAACACTTTTTTTTTTTAATTTTCATTTCTTATCTGCATGAGACCATTAAGATCATTCTAATTATCCTCTGTTACAGAGCATCACCTTGAGCATGTTTCCTCCTGGCCGTGTGCGTGGTGGCAGGCTCAGCTCTGGACAGCACACAAGAACCATGCTGTGATTTACAGCACAGCTCTATGTGTCTGGGTCACATACCAGAGAGAGTAACTAGGGAGAATCTGGGAGTACTAACCAAATACATGATTTGTATAGTAACTTTATAATAACTAAAAATACAATTTAATAACCCGTGAACCCTTATCTGGAATAGTATATAATCCTTACACCTGTGTTGGAGAAGACTGAATTCCTACTGCAGCGGGGACAGACATGATACAGAAATATGGAGATATACATGTCATGCTAGACAGCAGGCAACTAAAGCAGAGTAGGTCTTTTTTATGTCAAGAAGAAAAATAAAATAAGAGTGAAGGTAACGGTGTATTTAAATATTTTTAATAAGCAATGAAAGGACTTCAAAATGAGCAATATTTTCCCATTTTTACAGATTTCATTTGGACTTGGCACAGCATCACAAATTTGAAAACAAGCATATCCTACCTGTTAGAAAATAGCCCAAACTTAAGAATTTCATTTGTTACATCTTCAATGAAAGTCAGATATAAAAGTTCCTCTTCTCTGCAGGGAGAAAAGAAAACCCAATGTTAAACATTTACAAATAGAGACACCTGTCACACAATACAATAGGAATGATTACCTTTAACAAAAATGCTGTTAAGAAGATTTTATAGTTCTTGGCATCAGCTGCTAATTGTTATGAAGCGAAGTCTGTCAGGACTAATGTAGCCCTTAATTCAGTTTGAATAATAATGAAAAAAAAGCTATGTGTAAGTGTCAGACTATCAGAAAGATTACTCTGACATTCCATGTTTATGCTATTTTCTGCTGTGGCTTAAATGTGCACAAAGATCCTGAGTGTGGAAATAAGCCAGTCTTGGGAAGTTTTCACAACCTGCTTTGCGCTCAGAGATCAGAGGGCAGAACCACCCGGGAAGAGATCATTGGGCAGCAGTTTGATGCTCGGGGCGAAGGGCTTCAACAGCTGCTGCACCCTGGAGCTGATGAACCTCAAGGGAAGCCCGGAAAGAGAGAAGTGCTGACAGCCCCCACTCCTTTAAAAGGACAACACTTTGATGTCCAAAATGTTAATGCTAATCACTGTAACTGAATGACTCTCCTAAAAATTTGAGTTCATTTGAAAAAAAAAATAGATTTCAGTGCTGTTTCCCTTTTAAAGTATTTTTTTAATTATCCCAAGATCCACAGAACCATCCCACAGTTTCATATAATAAACAGAAAATCAAAAATAGGATCATTGCATGATTTTAATTATTTAAAAGTTGTCATCCAGTCTAAAGAGTGTCATTTTTTGTTTCCTCTGTAGTCAAGAGTAGAAGATATCTACAGATGATCTATGATATCAACCTTGAGATACTTAAAATTAGGTGACAGGAAGCCTGTTCTCAAGGTCACGAAACAAACTGACAGCATTTGTGAATATAACTCAAAGCTCTACTAATTCTCATTACATTTGAGACCAGAAATATGGTTAGATCGCCCATCTACTTGATGTTTATCTTGCCAGTATCAGCCTGAATCTACACTAAACAAGAACTGAACGCATTTAAAGTGTAGCCCCTAGATAGCAGTAGCAATTTATCTTCTACAGTTATTCATAATTTTTGTCATTTTAGATTCATGTGGATATTTTAAGTATTACATGACTTAAAATATATTTTTATATATAAGTTGTTCACAGTATGAAAATTCTATTTTAGACTGTGAACAAGAGTTTATTCTAAGTCCTTATTTAGTCTTTCAATTGCTTCATCGATTTTGAGTCAGGTTTTCTAGTTTATTATTGCTGCAATCTAGCAGAAATAGGGGCTTTAATATACTTACTGAGACTGGAATTTCCTTCTTGCTGAAGGCTGCTCAGAATACACGGGTGTTGATCTAATCAAAAAAATCAGAAGGTGAGAAAGAGCAAAATGCAGTGTTGTAAATACCTGCACATTACCCAACATCTCTAATATATTGAGCCACCCTGTGCCCTTCGCACACTTCACCTCTTGTAGGAAAAACAGATAGACAGACAAAAACCCCAAACCCCTCAAATCCTGCTTCAGTAGCAAAAGCCACTGCTTACCTTCAAGCCTGAAAAACTGTGGGTCAGAAGTGTAACACCTCACTGGCAGCGGTGCTGTATAACTGCTGCTAGGACCTCAGTGTCACTCCAAAGGCTGCACAGAAATCGCTTACCCATAAAGAGTGCTTTTATTTACACAGCATTTACTCAGGTTAGGCTCCCTATGTATATATGAGCTCCTTAAAAACATATTAACTGTAGGAACACAACTGTAACTTAAAATGCTATTATTTCCTTTTCACAGTAATACTTTCCAGGTAATTTCTTAAAATACTTTCTTACAGCTCAAATACTGAGCCACTAAACTTACTTTTAAAAAATATTTCCACAGGGCATAAGCATGCTTACAAAAATAAGATCTTTATATAAATCAAAGGACTGAACTGTGGAAGAATAAATGAGTGGAAGCTTGAAGCGATCTTGTTTATGTAGCTCAGGCTCTAACAACTCTTGCTTGTTCATATTTTTCCTGTCATGAAACAGCTAAATGGTAGCTAGTAAAAACAAAAGAAAACAACCTGAAATCTCTTCTCTTTTCTACCTTCAGTATTATATAAATATATCAGTTATATAATAACTGATAATATCAATATCAATATTATATATATATATATATATATATATAATAAATTGATGCAACTGAAGTATTCAGCTGCTGTAGTATTAGCAAGATGAACCAAAAGCCATTTTTTTTCTTTTATTTAGGAGCTAAGACAAGAATTACAAAAAAAAGGTATGCAATCCAGGACTTAAACATAGAACTGTGTGAGAAATATAGAGCTTGTGCGCTCAGATACATGTTCAGCACTAACAACTGTGTTAACTCTCCATCAGCCTCACTCTGGCAAAAAGGAATATTCACACATTTTAGACCTGTTTTTCTAATCTTCACAGTGGAACTCGATCAGAAGAAAACTGTAAATTTTGAAGGTGTGAGACCATTAATCTAAAACAAAGAGAGTCCTGTGAGAAGAGACTTACAGAGAGAGATGGCCAGGATGGCTTATAGGCCTAAGGATGAGCTGTACAGAAAGCAACATGGAAGGTTTCGCATGTTTCTTTCTACTGTAAATCAGGTACCTTGGGAAGGAGTGCTGAAAAGCAGATGTTCGCTCAGACTTATCCAAAATACCTCTCTTGTCTTCAGCCTACAGCAGAGATGAGATGTATTTCAGCAGTGCAAATACATACCAGATTTTACAATCAAAATTAATCTAATAACTGCATGTGATGTAGCAATTCTACAACTCTTCCATCTTTTTTGAGAAAAATGAGACATTTGGCAGCAGACGGTCATCGGCACTGAAAGCATCTCCAATTTTAACCAGGGGTGATGGGAATGTGGGAAGATTTCTCCCCAACAAGATTTTTCTGAAACCCAGAGGGGTCATGTCACCGACAAGAACAAAATCCAGTATGCAGGAATGAACACTCTAAATCACTTCTCCTGAGCCAGAGGGCAAGTAAAGTTGCCAAGTACCTACATTTTAAATGTTAATACCCACAAAAGGCCAGTAAGGCTCTACGACTTATGGTTGTAGCTTTTACAACAGGCAAAGTCAAGTCAAATGTGACAATTCTGAAATGCAAAGTTCTTCATGGAACTGGACTGAAGCCTTCAGACTAACCATTTAACTAGTGAGGTCAGTTGCAGATGCAGATCAGTTCAGGTGCAGATCAATTCAGGTGTTGTATTTTCAGCAAACCTATAAATATATTTCTTCTCCTCAAAAAAATAAACAACTACTTGCCTTATTATGCCAAAGACATGACTAGTCTGAACTTGCAGCCCATCTTCACAAAGAAAGACCCTAGTTGTTCAAGTCATTCTCTTACATTTGACAGGACTATTCTTACTGTCTGTAGACTGGCTGCCAGATAAAGCACAAAGCAGGAACCTGATCAAACTCTTGCATGCAAGAATGAGCATTAATTAAGAGAAAATATCTTAAGATTTGAAGAAAGATTTGATTTCGTATCTTTTCCATGCTCACCTCCCAAAGGTAATGACATTCTGTTTCAACTTTAAAATTTAAAAATGGCAAAACATGAAATGCCCAGGCTGGATCAGGTTTGTATTACCTTCATTGCCATCTTCTGATGTTCAGTCATAACTCTTCTCTCAGATACTTTGTCTGCAGAGGGAAAGCTACAAAATTTTGAGATGCATTAGGTCTTTGAGAAGCTCAATTACAAAATATGTAGGATGACAATTTCAGCACCATGATGGGAACTCAAATGGGAATTCCGTTCCCATAATTTAAAGAGAGGCCCCCAATTGCCCTACTGGGCAATTTAAAAAAAATTCAGCCAGACGTCCACTCACATATCAAGAGTTATATTTAATTTTGAGTCATGACAATAGTCACTCCTTTCCACATACTAGAAACTTCAAGAAGAAACTTCATCCACTAAGATCTCAGAGTCTTTGAAAACTGGGACCTATAGCTGGTTGAGCAAGCAAAAGAATGTTATTCTTAATTTGATTTTTTTTTTTAAATGATGGATTGTTGGGAGAAAAACTTGAGAGTATTTTCCTATTCATACACAATATCATAATGCCCTAAGAATTAAGGTATTCTGTTTTTCCCCAGTAACAGTATTGAGAGCAGACTTTTCATCGCAATGCAGAGACAGATTCTCTTTTTCTGCTTCTCTTTTTGTATTTCTTTTTGCACAAGAGAACAGTTTCAGTCAGGGTGTAACCAAGCTGCCTTATATTTTAAGTGCTAAATAATCTCTTAGGTCCGAGCTACCCCCTCCAGCTACAATTGCCCTAGAATCAAGATGTCCTGCATCGCGCAAGGGCAAAAAGAGAATTAGACCAGCAGGCAGCAAGGACACAAGAGATGCCTCTTTATGAAATAGCATCAGGGAAAACAAAACTTGTTTAATTCACTAAGTTCAATGCAGGAGAAGGACATATTTTTTGTATAAAGATTTCATACAGCATACCTCTTAAGGAATTTAAAGTAATAAAAAGTCATTGAAGAGATCACATTCAAGATTAAAAATAGAAAAGGATCTCTGCATGAGATATCAGTTAATGAATTGGAGAGTATTAAACTACAGGGACAATGTAAGGAAGATTTTAAGGCTCACAGTGGTAACTATTCAGAAGACAGAAAGGCCAACCACAAAGTAGGGAGAGGAGAGCTAAAAAAAACAAATAATGACTCTCTCCAGTGGATGTGGGATCCCACAGGTTGGATTTAGTTGCACTGTGTATCCACCTTAACTTGTAAACTTGTATAGATGAAAGTAGTTGACCAGATAGATGACAACAAAATATGCCCACCACGAAAAAAAAAAAAGAAAATCTGTTCTAGTTTTTGATAAAGTTATGTAAGTTATATTAGTTATATTCTGGAAAAAATTATAAATTCATAATATTTTTTCTGGCTTTATACACATGCAAATGAAAGCAAAATTTGTTGCTTTTATGCATATTCTTTACAGATAAATTCCACAATTGCAAAATAAAGATTTAACCTCTGTACCTGATTACATCAGTCTGTGTTTCAGCATCCACCTGCTGCTTATAGCGACTTTTCCTTTTCCTCCGCGCAGGGGTGTAATACCTATACTGTGACAGGAAGGATTTAGCATCTGATATTAAGGTGCGTGGAGTAAAAGGTTTGTGACTCCTAGTAAAGAAGTCAGAGTGCCTCTCTAGGAGATCCCTGCTGTATACCTTGGATTTAGTTTCTTGACGCTGCTGGGAATGACTGACAAAACTATCAGTGGAGCAACTACATGAAAGTCCAGAGGTTTTTCTTAGTGGACTTGAGGTCCTGACACTTGAGTATGAGCTGTTAGTATTTTGAGAATATTTTCCGGAATATTTTACAGGACTGGAGCGAACCAAGTCCTGCTCATCAGGAGGCAGCAGTGCTCTAGGGCAGTAACGCGCCCGCTGAGCAGAGGGGAAGAGAAGGTCGCTGTCTTCTGCTTCTAAGGAACTCTAGAAAAAAATAAAACAAGACTTAATTGTTCTGCAAGTTTTCCACTTTGCTGAAGTTGGTGCTCACAGCTATTACTGTTACCAGCTCAGAGGTATTCCTCATGGAAGATTTTCCATGTTTTGCAATGTCAAAACAGTTTCAGAGCAGCTCCAGTGCTAGCACATTTTAACATCTAATCACTGGAAGTAAGAGGATAATAAGAAAACTTCAGTACCAAAACGTGGGTGCCTTGTTATAAAATAGTGATGGCTCCATCGCGAACCAGGAGTGTCCGTCATTTTTGTCCAAAGGCTCCAGAGATGTTTTTTAAGTCAGGGAACTAATAAATCATTGCATTGGGGCAGATTATCCCACTCGGGTACTCTCTCTGTGTGCTGCCCAAGCAAGTAAGATAAAAGACGTTACCCACAATCATCCTGCTCAGGGGTTCATACTACGAAGTGTGAAATTGGTGCCTCTCTCCCAGATACCACTCACGAGCCCTTCCTGGGGGGTGCATATTCTGTGAGAAGCAGTGCCCTCTGATACACCTTAGGCCCACAGGAACAGGGCTGCAGTGTGGTTTGGGACACAGAATAAGAAAACTCTACCTGGCTGCTCACTGTCAGCATGACCCTCTTCCCTTTCTAAGGCGGGAGATGAACATCTTTGGTAGGGCAGCACAAATACAGGAGCACATGTCTCATAACCAAATCCTGCCCCACGAGGAATTACCCTGACTGCCGTGATAAAACAAACGATCCTCATTCAGTCCAGCAGAGCTAACCATGTTCCTATCCTCTTCTGTGTCTCAACCTAGCAGGTACTTGGGCAGCTGTCCAACTTCTTGCACTACCAAAGGCAACAGGACAAGCACGTAGCTTATTGCAGTTAAAGAGGACAGAAACAACCTGCTGAGTTTACAAGCAGACTATTGGATTTCAGGAGATGCTGGAGAAAAGGTATTGCTGCACCTGCTTCCAAACTACTCAACAGACTACTGTTCAAAAATATACTTCAGTTCTCACAAGAAAATCCATATTCAATAACAGTATTACTTCCAAGGGAACAGTTAAAAGGCCACTAGCTAAACAACAACCCAACAGAGACACAACAGTAGTAGGTAAAAGTGTTACTGCAGTAAAGTGGAGGCAGTGGAGGGTTCAGATTAAAATTGTAGTTGCCTAGCCTACCCCTCATCAAAAAGAAGTAAAATCTCAGTCTATTTTATAGGCAGGTTTAAGTCCAGGTGTAAAACTCAAGAACGCCTAAATGCAGCTTCCTATAACCGTGTGTGATGTGTTTGGCACAGTCCCTGGGGACTAACACTGTCCCAGCAAACCTCACTGATGTGGTAAAAAATCAAAAAATGGGAAGCCTTACAGCAAAAGCTCACGTACACATATTTTTAAAATTCTTGAGTAAGATAAAATTTAGTATAATGAACAAGTCTTGAGAGGGGTTTCTAAGAAAGCCACATGTACCAGTGAGCAGTGATGACCAAGAGCATAACTCTGTCCTTTGGAAGGCCAAGAGTAATTCTCCAACAAGTTGAGTTTTAGCAGGTCTGCGTCTCATAAGGAAGGTCATATTGATACCAAATATAAAAACAGTTGATGGCCTAAATATTTGAAAATTAATTCTATCACTAAAAAAGAATAACTGCTTTGGAAGGACCAGGTTGTTTGCTTCTGCTTTCTTTGAAAAAAATCTTAAATTTTAAAAATCTAAGAAAATTTCAAAATTTTTCTCTCTAGAGAAAATTCAGCATTTTCTCTAATGCTGAATCTTAAAAATTCAGCATTATTCCTGAGCTGCATCATTGTGCCACTGTGCAAAGACAAGTAAAACAGCAACACTGTTAAATCTAAGGTACATAACTACATGATCATAAGGTACAAACTACATGAGTTTTTTTTTTTTTAAATGAGAAAGAGTAGATGAATAGGAAGAAATTTTATATCTAAGAGAATTTACAAAATTTGCAAATTCAAAGCATAAATACTTGGACAGTGAATGTGTGCTGGTAAAGGTGTTTACCTTGTGCCTCTGAATAATTTAGAAACACCTTGTCATGTTAATTGTTGTATATTTTTTGCCTACATCACTTGAGACAAATTGGTCTTAGGATACCACCAGTTACTGACAATTCTGTTCATCAGTGAGGAGCATACAATGTTTTGTGATTTTCAGGGACAGTCATACTGCAGCGCTAGTGAAATCAGAAGTCTCATAGCAGCAAAAATTTGTATAAGCTAACATATTTTATCCTTATATATAACTATTTAATGCAATACAAGTTCTGCTACATACAACTATATGATGGAGAAGAGATGCCTCATGCTGTCTGCACCCAAACTGCTTAGCAGAGTGACTCCAGGAGCCAGCGTTTGCCCCGAGGTCCTGGAAGAGCGAGGGACAGAAGCTGTGACATTCTGCAGCATCTCACTGGGCACTCTGCCATCCGCAGAAGGTAAGACATGGTAACAGCTCAGCTAAACCACTGACAAACCCAAATCAGTTCATTTTAATTAACTAGTGAGGCTTTTTAAAATGAGGATTTTATTGTTCCTTATACTTGGGCAGTACACACAGCTCCACAGCCACTGATTCATTAAATTCTGTAAGACTTCAGTGAATGTATACAAGTAGAGGGCATGTCTTCCAAAAAGAAAATCTGATTTCTAAACCAATTAAGGCCCAGATTAAGAAAAAAAAAAAGCCTTAAAGTTTAGGTTCAGATAACAGAAATTAACTTGACACATTCCCACCATCTGAACAACAATCAGGAAGATAAGGTGAGACTTATGCAGGACTTATGGCATGCATAAAGCTCTGACATGATAAAAAAGGGAGAAAAATAAGCATCTTTACATAGCAGAATGTGTTCCAGTCATCTCTGCATTATGCTTCTATTATACAATTAGAAACTATTAAGCTGTAGTGTTACATTACTTAAGTAATTGAAAGATGAGCTCCTCCACAGAAAGCCACTTAAAACATATGCTGGGATGTGCATTTATTGTCAACATAGCACGTTAACTCCCAATTGTAAAGATCCACTGCACTGCTCTTAGAGCTAATTCATGTGAAAATCATTTTATAAGAGGTAATCATACAAGAATGGATGCTGCTCTTTTCTGCTTGAACACAAGAGAAACCTTGAGAACTCTTCACTGTTCAAAAACAATCAGAAAATTAAGATGTGGATTAAAGGACAGACGGTTGATTTTCCCCATCAGTGAAGTGTGGAAAGGGACTGACTACCTGCAAAAAGAGCAAAAGAAAGAACTCGTGGGAAATTTTCAAGATACTTCATAGTGTTTGTAAGGCTTTTGAAGTCTCCTGGTGCAGAGACTAGAAATGGTCAAATTTTACCTAAATAACTAAATAACTTTTATTTCTTGCATATATATATATATATAGTGCAAATAAACTGTCTGTTTTTATATATATATATACACACACACATATACATATATGTAGCATGCCTATATGCTACATATATGCAGATTTTCTGCTATACTTTTAAATTTTTTTACAAGGGTGTTTCCAAAAGCAATATGATTTTTGCTATACATATCACATTTTCTCATAAACCTGCTACTTTTATTGCTTGCATCTACACTATTCCATTTTCCATTTCAGAACTACTTGATATTTTAAAGGAAAACTAAAGATAATGAACAAACATTTTGTGCCATGCTATAAATAGCAGAAATATTTAATATACCAGCTAGTCAGCTAGTTTGCCATGAAAATTAAATCATGGAACATACTGCTGCCATGAGTACTTCCTTCATGTTCCCACACAACAATTTTCTCTCCCATCTATGCTATAACAGTACACAAAATATGCATATGTGCTGACATCTAATGCAAAGAGCTAAGTATTTTTAGCCAGCTGAGCTGAAATAAACTGTTCTTGATGGTGTCTCATGTGAACCAACTTAATTTTACCACTACAGCATAATTAAGTGCTGAATCGATAACTTGCAGCAACAATGCCAGACAAGCGCCCGTGTTAGCAAGCTGTATAATGAGGCTTATCAGTGTAATTGTTTGCATATAAAATAGTCACAGTGGTAGCTCAGCACTATGGAAAACAGATAAGACTGGAAAGTTTCAGAATTCACCTATATTGATGTTTTGAAAAGCAAATTTCATACCCCTTAGTTTGCATTTATAAACAGCTCTGCTTTAGTAGTATATACTTCTTTTGCTTTTTTTTTTTCAATTATTAATTTGAATTATTTCTGGTTCCTGCCACAAACATGAGTGGACAATCAGGCTGACTTTCTTCTCACTTGATCTTAAGAAATCATAAAGTCTCAGAAAAAAAAGGCTGAAAAGAACATCAAGTAACTCTCTGCGCTCCAAAGGCAGTGACAACCATACATGTAATGGTTAAAAGAAAAGTTATTTTTCAAAGGAGTAGCCTCAACCTCATTTCAGCTGCCTTTTGAAATTGATTAACATTTTAACAATTTATTTAGCGGTCAGAAATGCCTATTAATAGGATTATCTGAACATGCAATGTGAAACACAGTCTTGTTCAAATCAGAGACTTCACTCAGAAAGCCCAATCCAGGGTTTCACTTCAAGAGATCAGTCACACTAATCTGCAATTTGACTCATTGAATCACTGAGCCAAATGTCTAAAAATCCAAATCATCTTTGCACAGAAAAATAAAAACTATGAACCTATCGATTTTACACGAATACGCCTTTCTATCCTGGCAGCTGCATTTCCTCGTGGAAAGACTACTGCTAGTAGCATTCTATGGACAGGTCTTAGACTCTGCCTTTTACATTGTGATAGAGCCACATCGATAACTCACTAAGGAACTCCCTTCTAACACTTAATCTGGTGCACCAATAAATGTCTGACACCTACAAACATGTTGTTTATTCATCCTTCAGGTTTTAGTCTAAATAAGGCACTAAGTAGTGTTTTTAAAAATATATTTGTATATTTATGTATTCACAAACACACATATACATAATGTGAGCTGCCTTTTTAGCCTCGGTGCCTGTAGTTTATCATGCTGTTTCGATCAGCTTTCATACCTGTTGTCAAACATCATTATTATGTTACATAGAAAAATGAGAGTAGAAGAGAAGCAAAGCTATTCCTAATACATCTTTATGCTTTCCCTGACCTTCTGCTTGACTGCAATTATGTCCTTCAGTTATTTATTTGCAAGGGATCCCATCAAAATACTGCATGAGGTGTTCAGCTAAATGTAGAGAAATGCATCCTGCACCAGCTCTTGTAGTTGAACACACAGCTGTAGTTGGAATACTCACTTATCACATTGATCTAAATACTCTTTAAGATACAGTGATTATAGTCTCAAAATCCAGGTAAGTACAGCAAAAATAAGTTCATTACATACTAGATCCTCACATTACAGTAACTTCCATTTATAACTAGATATTACCTAAATTTATTGTTCAGGTACAATTAAACCTTTCTGCAAAACAGCCAAAGAGCAGGCCAGTCGTACAAAAATCATTACAAGTAATCAATCTCCTAGTTAGCTCAGCATATAACACATTCACTAGATCATAGAAGTTGAGATGTGTAAAACACATATTTTAAAGAAAATATTCTTAGTCCTTTTTCCTTTTACCATGCACAAAGCACAGTCTCAAAAGAAAGCAGTTTTCATGCTCTACTGAACGAATTCAACTCTGAAAAATGAAGAATGAGGAAATAGAGTAAATAAAGATATCAGACTTACCAGAATGCATAAAAAACTGAATGCTAACAAATGAAACTTTTTGGAAATATAATGTCAGGTGCATAAATCAAAGCTAGTTAGCACATATTCAGCAGAGCTGCTGAATACCTGCTTTGCTTCGGTGTTTCCAAGGGCAGCCCTGTAGAGTCCCAGGCCCTCGCGACAAGAGAAGAAGACGGGAGAAAGGAAGACTTGCCCTGGGTAGAGGAAGATTGGGTCAGAGAGTACCTAAGACACCTCGATACCAACAAATCCATGGCCCCCGATGGGATGCACCCCAGAGTTCTGCGTGAGCTGGCGGATGTCGTAGCCAAGTCACTCTCCATCATCTTTGAAAGATCCTGGAGAACGGGGGAGATGCCGGAGGACTAGAAGAAGGCCAATATCACACCAGTCTTCAAAAAAGGCAAGAAGGAGGACCCGGGCAACTACAGGCCTCACCTCCGTGGAACGGCTCATACTGGCCGTTGTCTCCAGGCACGTGGAGGACAAGAAGGTGCTCAAGACTAGTCAGCATGGATTTGTGAAAGGGAAATCATGCTTGACTAATCTGATAGCCTTCTATGATGGGATGACCAGCTGGATAGATGAGGGGAGAGCGGTGGATGTCATCTACCTTGACTTCACCAAGGCTTTTGACACCGTCCCTCACAACATCCTCCTGGACAAACTCCGGAGGTGTGGGCTGGATGAGTGGTCGGTGAGGTGGATTGGCAACTGGCTAGATGGCAGAACTCAGAGGGTGGTGATCAGCGGTGCAGAGTCTAGTTGGAGGCCTGTGTTGAGCGGAGTCCCCCAGGGGTCAGTCCTCGGTCCAGTCCTGTTCAATTTATTCATCAACGATCTGGATGAAGGCACAGAGTGCTCCCTCAGCAAGTTTGCAGATGATACGAAGCTGGGAGGAGTAGCGGATACTCCAGAGGGCTGTGCTGCCATCCAGAGGGACCTGGACAGACTAGACAACTGGGCGGTCAAAAACCTCATGAAATTCAACAAGGCCAAGTGCACGGTCCTGCACCTGGGGAGAAATAACCCCAGACACCAGTACAGGCTGGGGACCGACCTGCTGGAGAGCAGCTCTGCAGAGAAGGACCTGGGCGTCATGGTGGACGACAGGTTGACCATGAGGCAGCAGTGTGCCCTCGTGGCCAAGAAGGCCAATGGCATCCAGGGATGCATTAAGAGGAGTGTCTCCAGCAGGTCAAGGGAGGTGATCCTACCCCTCTATTCAGCCCTGGTGAGGCCACATCTGGAGCACTGTGTCCAGTTCTGGGCCCCACAGTACAAGAGGGATGTGGAGCTGCTGGAGAGAGTCCAGCGCAGGGCCACGAGGATGATCAGGGGCCTGGAACATCTGCCCTATGAGGAGAGGCTGAGGGAGCTGGGCCTGTTCAGCCTGGAGAAGAGAAGGCTGAGAGGAGACCTGATCTGTGTCTATAAGTGCCTCAAGGGAGACAATGAGGAGGATGGGGCTGGCCTCTTTTCACTGGTGGTCACTGACAGAACCAGAGGAAATGGCCACAAATTGAAGCATAAAAAGTTCCACGGGAACTTAAGGAAGAATTTCTTTACTGTGAGGGTGACAGAGCACTGGAACAGGCTGCCCAGAGAGGTTGTGGAGTCTCCTTCTCTAGAGATCTTCAAGACCCGCTTGGATGCAGCCCTATGCTTCATACATAACTAAGAGCCATGCATTGAACTTCAAAGCAATATTTCTCTGCAATTCAGTAAAATCATGCTCAAACTGTTGCTACAAGAAACAGCCATGCAGAAATTATTAATGAGTTTTATGCATTATTTGGAAATTTACTCTAGCTCTATAGATATTTAAACAAGATATGAAACATCTGATGTTAAAAATCAACATAGTTAAAAAAACAATCTTCCTTAAGTTGCAGTTCCTCTTTTACACTAATGGATAGGACAATATAAGTCATTCATGGTATTTATTTATTTATTATGGAAACACATGCCTTATATTTGTCTTATATCTAAATGAAGTATTGGCTAAAAGAAATGAACCTAGGAATATAGACAGCAAAGTTCTCACTCATTATGATGGTTTAAGTACTATTCCACTTTCGAAAACTGTAGTCTGAAGGTAGAGTTTACTGCAAGAACGAAACTATTTTCTAAATTAGGACTTTGATTATTTAGAAAAAAAAATGGAATTCTAGCAGAATAAATAAAGGAATTTCCCAGCAGAATTCTTCTGCTAGGGAAGTTAATGGATGAGAGTTCTCAGGTAAGGTGCTCTGCAATGAGGGAGAAGGCATGGGGATTTAAGCTGAAGTGAAAGAACCTTTGAAAGCGACTAGAGTTTGAGGGTGGCCAGCTACACGCACCGTTATTGCTGCTTCACATCCTAGACTTGTGTGGGATAAGTGGGGAGTTCCTGGGGATCCCTCACACAACCGTTAGCACACGAGCTGTTTGCATGTGTCAAAAACAGCTCCACCTGAGCAAGGGCTCAGTGGTGAGACAGGATCTACTCTTGACAAAACAGGAAATCACAGTGCCTGAAGAAAGTTTAAGCCAGTGTTTATCTTCTTGAATATAGAAATTGAAATATATCCTTGAAAAATATGCTTAAACCCTCCAGAGTTCCCTTTAAATCCATAAGAGTTTCCACTAGGAAAAAATAAGTAGGAAAATGCTACACTAAGATATCTACTATTTCAAACAAAATTAAAATATCTACCTTTCCCAAAGAGGAGGACAGCATCCTTCTGCTCTCTCTTGAGCTGGATCGTGAGCCATTTTTACCCTCACTCATCTCCTTTTCACACCTGGCTATCTTCTTTTTCAGTTTCTCTCTTCTTTGCTGGTCTGCAACTTAGGAATGAGACAAATAAAGTTTGCCAGGTTGAAATTATGTTTTTTGCCATAAACAATTTTAAAATGTCAAAGGGGTTTCCTGACACTCAGCAAAGTTACACCATTGTGATACATTCCACTTCAAACATTCAGCAATTATGAAAAATTGCCTCTATTTAAAAAAAAAAAAAAAAAAGGTAAAAATAAGACTATGCTGATAGCTGAAGCTCGACATTATTTTACAGTCTCTATAATTCTACCCATAAAATCTAGGATTTCTACTAGAAAATCTAGTATTGTTTACAGAGTACTCCGCCCTCTAAGTTTGCACTCATCCTGTATTCTCATCTGACTATTCAGCAAAAAACAAAACGTGAAATGTCAATAAATTTGTTGCATACAAAATTCCTGCTCAAACCATGGAAGAACAGACAGTGCTTCCCCAAGTACAGAAATTCACTGCAAAGCAATATGTTCATGCCACAGGCATAAACCAGAACAACAGACACTGCAAAAGGGCCATTGCCAGATCAGGAGGGAAAAAAAGCTTATTAGTTTATACTGGTAAGATCCCGGTCCAAGATCTTGTTCATAAGATCTGTAAAACAGCAGAGTTGGGTTCCTGCACTGTCAGGTACCTCAGAGAAGAGCCCAGAAGAAAGACAAGGTAAATTTTCTGAGTTTGCTCTTGATCACCTACATCTATTACAAAATTTCTGCATATTGTAAACACACGTGTGACCAATGATAACATCTGCAAAACTCAATAATCCATCAGAAACATTAACAATTTAATTTCCAGAAGCCCTACATAGCAGAGCATATTTTGAAGTCTGCATGGACAACAAAACCTGTTTTACCCTTGGCTAGACTTCCCATTCATTTACATAGAGCCAAACTCATATGCTACAGTGCAATTCTGTTTGATACAGACATAGGAGTTCATGTGACAGACGCAGACAGAAAGCCTTCACCGACTCCTCCAAGGTTATGCATAATGTATTCAGATTGCACTCTGGTAGCCCCAGTCTTCACACACATTACTGCAATTAATGTATGGAAATGTAAATAACTGTGGATGGGTGTGGTACATTTCTCTAGACCGCTGGGAACCCCAGCAATCTGAGGCTCAAGGGAATTTTACATCAGCCTTTAAAATCCACTTCTCTGTGTACATTAACTCTACAGATATGTCAATCTCTGTGAATTATTTAATGTGTGTTCATTCTATCAAATATTTTAGACCTTTTTTAAACTAGAAATGATTCTTTCAGATGTAAAATCCTTGCTCTCATTCTTCAGGGAAATCCCTCTCTTTCTTTCAGTTCTTACAACTGACATGTAAGTAATGAAGTAATTGCTTTTTAGTTGCTGATTTCTTTAGCATACTCCATTAGAATACTTACAACAAAGTTGCTTTTATTACTGAAAGTCATCATCTAAAGCTACGATAAGCTAAATACTACAAATCTGAAATAAATATATGCTTGAAGGAAACAAATATACTGTACCTTTAAATTAATTAAAACTCAGTATTTGTCTTGCTACCCAAAATTATTACTATTATGCTATTCTAAATTACCATTATTTCTAATTGCATTTGTCCTCAAAGCTACAACACACTCAGAATCAGCTAAAGGTCAGAAGTTTCATATGTTTGAAATAAATAATAAGACTCAGCTAACAGAATGTTTGCCTGTTTGTAAAAACAGCCTTTCCTACTGTTTGGGTGAATGGTTGAAATGAGTATTGAATTAGTATCTAGAGAGACATAATGAATGAACGACAAAGCTCTATAATACAAGTTATAAGAAAGCAAGAACATCTCATTTTATAACTGTGAGCTGACGCCTGAAACAAATTTCCCTGCACTCAAGTGGAAAGTGGATTCATCTATGACAAGAAAAGCTGGAATGTATCACTGCATGTTCTGCCCACACAACGTGGCTTAGGGGAGTTTCTGGACAACTGTGAAGCGGTGTGAATATTAACGCAAAACAGTTCTTCTACTGTTTTAATTCTGCTGCATGCTTTTGAGCACTTCACAGTGGTTTTTTCACATCTCGGTGATAGAAGATTAAGATTGAGATTTAACATACCTGCACAGACCTTGAGGTTACTGCTGGGGTTCAAAGCTGTACAAGCTAATTCCTATGGTTCTTGAGGACTACTTGTTATCATTATTATTCCCAGCCCAAGCACCATTTGTGCCTATGTGTTCTGAAAGAAAGAGCAGGAAGCATGCCCGGATGTACCTTTGGCTGTCCAAATGACACACGGGGGCCATGATGACATACGTGGGAAACGTAAAGCCTTTGCCCCACAGGAACACACACTGAGCTGGACTCAGCTAACCCAGGACCTGCTCCAAGGCCATAATGTCCTGTATGATGATCACAGGGCACAGCAAGTATATGCAAAGCCCAGGGGCACCCTTTTCAGGCCAGATCTGCTGTAACAGCCAGGAACTGCAAAACCTGCAAATCCAGAATCAAGATAAAGTGACAACTAGCCTTGAGGCAGTGAGTAAGCAACATGGACAAGCACAGAAGCACATACCCCTTTCTCCAGACAGGAACTGCAGAATCTAGACTTTTACTTTAGCTTTAGCTAGACAAAAAATTATATCGTACAAATACCCTTTGAGGCATTTAAGCCTTTGAGGTACAAGTACAATTACAGCTGCCAGGAGCTGAAGATAACACCACTAAACAGAATCACATGTGCTGCAGCTGTGAATATGTTGAAGAATAAGACTGGCATATGGGGATAAACACAGTACTAAAGGGGAAAAAATATATCTGTTAATTGGGCAAGGTTTATCACTGTCCTACATGTCTTCTGCTTCAAATCAATCAAAAACCTGTCTTTGGTTTCCAGAGAGGTTAAATAAACTATATATTTGTTACAATTAACATACAGTCATGAACGAGCACAAAGTAAATATCAACGGAGTGCACATTATAAGGTACTTGATAATTTCACTGTAAACAGCTTTAATCATATTTTGCCTCCAGAAACCTATCATATTTGTGAGGTCAAATATGGGAAAGAATCAAGACAATGTATATATTTTGTTGCAGATACATTAAAAAAAAAAAAAATAATCATCTCTTCTAAAAAGAAAATATTTAGGAATATAAAATACATTTAATTAACCAAATTACATGAATCTCTTAGCTGTAAATAGACACAATAGACACTTAATGTATGTTATTAACTGATATGTTGAAAACCACCATGAGGATTTACCGTATAGTAAAGAGATATATATTAGATTATAAACAAAGTATTGATTTTTGTATTCACATAAATTCACAGTCTATGAAACTGTGGCTTATTTAACCACTCTAGGAATCTGTTCTGCTAATTCTGCTGGCAGTGAGGGAAAGCATAGGAAAAGCTATAAATTTTAGAAGTTAGAGCTACCTAAGAATTGCTGATCAATCTAATATAGAAATAACACTCTTGCCTAAGCACACACTCTTTTCACAAAGTTTAGAGCACACTTACAAAGCAGAGATCATACTTTTCTAATACATTTCTCTGTTAGAGTACTCCCTCTATAGGCTTGATTCTTTTCGCCTTAAGCCTAGGCTGCAGCAATACTTCCTGACAAGCACTTAGAATTATAAAATTAATGCCATAAAACCCGGAAGAAAGAACAAAAGTCATACATATCACACTCCTAAGCAGTTTGAAAAACCGGTGCACACAAAGGCATGATCTGAAATATTGTCCATTGCTCTGTATTTCAAATTGCTAAATCAACATTTATCACATCATGCCACAGGTGGCAGAGTCAGTCTTCAAGTTATTTCTTATTTTTTGATGTAAATAAGTTATGCCATACAACAAAATATTAGATTGAAATCGAGTTTAGTTTACAGAAGAGCACATCTCAAAAGAATTGTCCAAACCTGACCATTTCTGTGGTGTGTTTTTACATTCAATAGAGATTCCTCCAGCCCTGTTTGTATCAAGCAGAATGTTACTCAGAAAAGGAGTGTTTATATCAGTGGATCTATTTAAGAAACATGATACTACTTAGCCAAGCCACTAATAGCAGATTCTGGCCATTGCCAAAGGTTGGAAATGAAGCTTAAGAGCGAGACAGGAATCCTTCAGAGGAATTCCCAAAGAGAGGCAGAGGATAATCCCAAATTTATTCCCCTCTGAACCACATGGAGACTTCCCGTGCCCTTTCGTAGATGTTTCTACAGGAACACAGCCTGAGGAACACAGAGGCGCGTGTGTGAGTGAAGCCGTGCTGCACCAGCACCCAAGAAACCTTCCGAGCTGCCCAGGTAAACCTCAATTTCCAGAGAGGGTCAGGTGGGCTCCCAGGTGGGTTAGGACGGCAGGTTTTGTCCAAGGGCGCCGCTGGGGGACACCCCAGCAGTTTAGACAAACTATGCTGAGCTAATGCTGTGACTAAGTGGAAAACACACAATTTTATTCTAGCTCCATGATATGCTAGGGCTATTTTGTAGTCTTCAGTAAAAGCAGAAAAAGGCACAACAACAAGAAAAAAACAAACATTGGGCAGATGTTAAAGCTGGGTAGATTCAATAAGAAATAAGAGACTCTATGAAAACTCCATGAAAAATGTATTTATTGATGTACTGAGCATGTTTCTTAAAATTAATTACCTCCTATAAAAATGAAAGAAACGCTTATAATAAGAAATCCAAATTACTATAGTTAAAATTGCAGATTGACAAAAATCTTTACAAATTGGGTTTTCCTGCTCTCCAGGGATTCAGACTTGATAAGTATTCTTGAATACTTTTCCAAAGACATATCTGAGCTCTGAACACCTAAACATTAGAATTATCTGTTTCCTGTCAAAGGAATTATTTTAGTTGTGTATAGTCTTCACTTTCAAAAGTGCATGTGTACAAACAAGACCCAAGAGAAAAATTGGAAAGGAACAAAAGCAGGGAGATTTGGGGAAAGATTCATGTGAAACAGCAACAACAAAATACTTAAGCCTGCTTTTCATAGCATAAAATATGGACAAAAATTGTGTAAAATGTGTTTGGGCTCACCTGGAAAATTCAAATTTAAATACAAGTACAGAATTATGTAGCAATAACCAGTTCTTCATTTTCCTATTTGAACCTAATCTCTATCCTCCCAAGAACTTAAAAAAAAAATTTTCAACTCTCAAACTTTTTTTCTACCCCCCCCGTTCTAGTTTCCTTAGTTCTAATAAAGATTTTTAGGGGGTTTTTCCCCATTGCCCTTTTTTTTTTTTTTTTTTTTTTTCCTCAGGTATCAGAGACTTGCATTCCCAAACCCTCTGATCACTGGCCTCAGCCTGTACTATCAATACGCTGTGTGGAAAAACCACTAAACATATGGGTTGAAAAGTTAGCACTGTTAGAAACCAGGCATGTGTAGGAGCAGCTGTCTTGGCATGGCTTTTGTCAAATTTTTTGGCACTAACACCGCAACTACAGACTTCTAATGGCCACCGGTATCAATCAACATGCTTGGACTAATTCTGAACATAGAAGTTTCTCATTTCAAGAAGTTTCACATTTTAACAACTATTTTAAGTCAATAGAACTGATCTAATACACAAGAACATGTTCGCTGCTAGCCCTGTGGCCCATGGCAGCTCGCCTGCTTTCGCTGACATCTAAGATAACGGGAAAAGAACAGTGGAAACTAAATCCACTTTAAGGACAGACTGCATTTAGATGCCCAGGGAGAATGCCAACTACAGTATCATGTTTAATTCTTAAACACTAATGACTGATTCATGGCAACAACCCAAAGGGAAATACTCACCTGCTATTTTAGCAGCACACAAGCACATTTTTTGGGCAAGTTTTTCAACACTGTCTGCAGGAATTCCCATTTTGCAACTCTACGCTCTTGATAAATCTTAGCATTTCAAACTGAAAATGTACCCACCCTTCCTAATTTTTTTTTATTTATTTATTTAATTTTTTTTTGTAACAGAGAGAGGAGAAGGGAAACCCTAACAGAATACACTAAGGAATAGAAAAAGACAAAAGTAACAACATGTTTCTGTTGAGGCAATGACAGGCACAGAATTACTGGGTGAATAAAGCTGTAACTTCCCCATGAAGTACTGAGAGGGTCTCAGTCACACTGTGGACATTCAGTCATACTGATGTTGCATCTGTTTCTGGATAAACTACACACCCTACCCCTAGCAAGAAAACAGCAGGTAATTGGTTTGAAAACACTCTAAAAATCTCTAAAAATCTTTTTTTTTTTTTTGCTTTCTTTTCAGTACATTTTGAATATTTTCACTGACTGAACTATTTGCTGCCATCTCCATATAATCTTTTATAAAAGATAAAAGAAGAAAACCTTATAGAGTTGATCAAAGATACTAAAATGATACCTAGCACTGAGTTTTACATCTGAACATTTATATTTGACAGAACTGCTATCACACTACTGAAATCTATAGTTATATTATTTTATTATTTATTTATTGTTATATATTGAATTACAGATACAATGAACTACGGGGAAAAAAATTATTTCAGATAAAAAATTGGTCCAAATAATTTTCATTTTTTTTCTGCAACTTATGAGACTTATGCAGATACAAGTGGTTAGTTAATACCATAAAGAGATCTTAGGTGACAAAACACATCAAGAAAGCACAGCAGAAAAAATATATGTAAACCTTCAGTATGAATAAGAAAGGATAATCTAAAGTAAATGCTAAAAAGGCATATAGCAAAATCCTGGACCTACTGCTATTAATCTTCTTGGACTCACAATTTCAGCTGTGGTATCTAAAACCCTTATACTCCACAGTCCCAAATTTGTCTTTTAAAACTTTTTTACCTAATCCAGCCTTTTAAAACTGTATTACCTAAGATTGGACATCAGGAAAAATCTTTTCGCTGTGAGATACTGTGGCTCTGCAACAAGTCTCTCAGGTTGCAGAATCTCCATCCCTGGAGTTTTTCAAGTCTTGGGTGACTTGATCTAGTGTTGGCAAATGTCCTATCTTGAACAAGGGGCTCTAGGAGGAGTAAATGACCTCGAAAGGTCCCTTCTAACCAGTATTTCCCAGATTCCATGGAAGAAGGACAGAGGTTGAGCTTCTGAAATGTTAGGACAAATGACAGTGCATTTAAGAGCAATTGGTAGATAAGAACCTCTATCTGGTAGAAAGTTCCTCTTCTGAAATGCTAATAGAGCCAGCAAGCAAACTGTAACTTCTAGCCTGGTGTCTGGCAAGTGCACAGAATCCTAAACTCCAGTGAAATCAGAGATATTCTCTCCCAGGAACAAAAGGGGGGGATTGTATCTCCTACTGCAAGAATAAAAAATAGCTGTAGCATTTTATGCAGACAGTGTTGGGAACATGACAAACAAATTCCAATGTGGCAAAGTATAAAAACAATATGGATGAATATTTAGATAAAAAGATATTGCTTACATAAGCTTTTTTTATTACTTTTTTTTCCCTGTTTTTCACTCAGCCTTTCACTAGAGAACATGAAGAGCTTCACAAAACAAAACCTGAAAATCAACTTATAATTGTGTTAATTTCTCTCAGTGAGAAATATCAAACAAATACAGCATATATTAGAACTAAGCTAAAAAATACAGGTATAAAGGTCTAATAACATTGACTATTCAGCCTTGGGAGACTAAGAAATAACTGTAACATTTGTCCAAAATTAACCTTGCGCTACTAACTAGGATCCCAGTCCTTGAACTATGATGCTCCGCTCCACTTTATGATCTGGTCCAATTTTGTGAGTACGATAAAATTCAATTAACTATTATCATTCCCAAATCTTAGGCTCAAACAGCAACAAATATTCTGCAGTATTGAGGTTTTTTTTTTTTTTTTTTTTTTTCTAATCACAGGCTTTATTTTTTTCTTGCACCTTTAAGTAATTTCCATTGCAAACTGCCTTCCTCCAGGGCTGTGTTGGTTATATGCATATTCTAATAAAATAAAACACAGCATCAGCTTTTTCCACTCCAGTTTGAAAGCAGGTGAAAGAGCAATGCAACAAGGATTTACCGTACCAATTTTATCAAACAGATGGGCAAAAACAAAAGCAGTAACAAAGGTGAAATGTTTCCATCAACACTCTGTTTAGGAGATTAATGTTCCCTCTGTGACCAGAACAGAGTTCCATAGTCAGACACTGCTTTGAGTAAGAGGAATTGAAAGAGAAACCTATAAGGCTTGCTATCGGCAATGGAAATTTCCTCAGCACAGAGCCCACCTGCCAGTGTCATGACAATTATCCGTTAAGGTGATCGTACTGTTGCTGCCTTCCAAAACCAGGCTATTATCCAGAGAAACTCATTTTGGGGGGAAACATACAAGCTCTCAGCTCAGCAGCATTTCATCAGAGAAGACAGCAGACCATAAGACAAGTGGGCATTTGCCTGGGTTGAGAAAGACCAAGATGTGAAAAGGTATGCAAGAATCATTTTTAAGTAAGGAATGTAGGGAAGTCTATCAGATGCAGAAAGAAAAACTGCAAGGGCTTTTTTTTTTTTTTTTTTTTAGGCAAACATTTAGGTGTAAATTTTGTTCACGCATCACCCCCATATTTCCCTATTTGTTTCAAAGGAAGCTTTGGTAGAACTGGAGCATGGAAAGGAAGAATTTTTCAAATGACTCTGCAGAGCAGGAGATCTGCTATTCCTATTGCAGTCTAGACATCCTTGCAGCACTGCTCAAGCCTATGTTGTGCCTTTTGAAGCAAGGGAGGCCTACCCAGAGAGGCACCTTTTGTGATCTGGGTGCAGCTTGCTGCCTAATTTGCTCTCAAGTCATTGTCCAGAAATACAAAAAAACAAACAAACAAAAAAAAAGAAATCAAGACATTCTGCTAAAAGGAGGAGTGTTTCTCTGCAACAGCTCTAGTTATTCATGTCGTTCTACACCGCAGTATCACTCTGGCTTGCTTAGCTTTGAGACTAACCATAAAGTACACAGCAGTCAGAAGGAAAAAAAATAAAGTATCTTCTCATCCTAAATGATTTTTTTTTCAGAATCTCAGCATTTGCAACTAATTATAAATGTAGAAAGGGATTCAGAGAAAAAGATACCTGATAACAGAGATATTGTTGTTATTTTAATAAACAGCTGCTCAGCTGCTATTTATCCCCAGGCTAATTTAGTATTCTGACCCATTTAGTATTCTGTTAGTCTGTGATTTTTAAGTATTGCTTTCCAGCTAATGCCATAAAGAAGGCTACAGTACTGATACTTTTACACAATAGTAAATAATGAGGAAACTTTCAGAAACAGCAACTGCAGTTTAATCCAGGGTGTGTAGTTGTGTGCTTGTGATTAGCTATGTTTTCCGTGAAATGAAATAAAAAGTTTCAGACCAGATCCCTAGGTGCCCAGTTCTCACTATTTCTCTTGACTTTACACTATTAAACTCTCCTCTTGAAAGTTCAGTTGCACGATATGTCATAACAAAGGACAGAGAAAATGCTGAAATTATCCCTGTTCCATTAAATAAGTGAATGAAGAGGATCCTAAGCAAAGTCAATTGCAAACTTAAGCACAATTAATTAATCACTGACAGACTACGAACATCTCATACATTCACCGAGATTCTTTCTAATAAGTGTAGCAGGATTAAAAAAAAAAAGCTGAAGAAACAAGCAGAGGCACATATGCCTGACTAAGAATCATATTCTGCTGTAGCTCTTCTATTTCCCTTGCTCTTTTGTTTTTAGCTAGTATTACAAAAGCTTTTTCAGAATTGACATACCACAGATACTTACATTTTATGCTGGTCAATCTACTTCTGGGTGCTGAACAATCTACAACTGCTGAAAATATGAAGAAGAGTAAATGTGAGTGATTCAATATTGATGTATTTAAAAACATTTGTGATGGTCAGAACAAAACAACAATAAACAACCACTGAACAAGGAATAATTTAATTAGAACTCATTCTATATTTTAAAATATGTTATGTACAATGTAGTTAAAGTATTATATATTAATATACTCAGATAATTTCAGAGGTAAAGACAGATATTAAGGAAAATATAATACTAAATATTTGAAGGAATAATTGCAACTTAAATGAAACTTCCCTATAAAAAAATTCTATCAATTTTTGTCTTTGAGAAACATAATTTGAATGCTAAATGAACTTAGCTGCATACCTAAAGATACAGAGGACGTTATCTGTTCAAAGCAAAGGCTTTGGCAGAATTAAAAGCTCCAGTGCACCTCCTTTTAATGTAAGCTTCAGAAAAGGAAGGTACGATATAGAAAATCAGCACAAACCTCCCAAACCTCTTCTTCAACAGGAAATGGACCATAAATTTTGTAGGAGGCCTTAAAAAACATTTATTTCAAATCCTGCAAACTTAATTTGAATGCTTGGGACACCCTGTAAAGCTCTAGCATTAATTAATTAATATTTCTAGAACTTAAGTTTTCAAGAGCAGTTTATACCCTGAAGAGTGAAATGAGGCTGTAAATTGTTAAATAAACAACACTAAAAATTGTCTATGGAATTTTCTTAGTATAGTGCACAATATTAACCTTCTAAACACAGTATTTAGCACAACATATATAACCTTAAAAATTAGTTTGGACTATACTACAGTTTGTTTTCAGTTCTAACACTGACAAGGGGGAACTATAAGTCCATAGAGGAATAACTACAAATTTTTAAATCTTAATAATCTGGGGCATGGTCTTGCCATAATTAAGAAATACAAAAAAAATCTATTACACTTATTATTTTACAAAGAGTTTACAACTACAAACAAAATTGTTTTGTTTGTGTGCAGAAAGTAATGGGACGGGTCTTTTAAGACGCACCTACAGAAAAGAAATCTAAATGAGACTACTTGATATTCTGCAGACCTACATTCAGACCTTATTTGCTCTTCTATGCAAAAAAAAAAACATTGCTAATGTAGCCACTACTGTCCTTTTCCTCAAATCATACTTGCTTTAGGCCACTCTGGTGTATATATATAGCATGCAAAAATACAGACCTTTAATGACCACAGAAGTGTGGCTTGATCCTATAGCTATATTTAACTGTGAATACTGGAATCTCACAATAGCAGAAGAGAACAAGTTGAAACTTCTCTTAATGCAATTCTGGAGTTACTTGGAAGCTAATCAGGGCAAGAAATGGTGAAATAACACCTCCTTAGATATAATTATCCTAAGTTTTTAACTAGTTTTTAACTAGAAATTCATTACTAAGGGTGCCAATGCCAAACATGCAGTACTGATTCTCCCACCAAATAAAACCAATAAATCTTGAAATACTGTGTACAAACTGGGGGCATTCATTCATCACACATCCTCTTAAGCCAAATAAAGAGGATTTGTTTTCATCTTTGAGATGAAAACAAAACACTAGCCTGACTTTAACTAAAAACGTTATGCATTTATTCCTAAAATAAATTCTGTACGCTTGCTATCACAACCATCTTCAACATCCCCATCTCCGCATATTATTTCATAGTAGTGCTACAGCAGAATGATGAGAATGCAGCTTAGAGTACCTGGAAATTGAAGTAGTAACGCTGGCAGCACTTAAAGAATTTATATAAAATTTCCAAACCCAAGAATAGAAAAGATTAAATAGCAGCTATATCTCCTTGCTGATACCAGTCTGTATACCAAACAGAAAAACAAACAAACTCCTACAATCCAATTCATTCTCTTTTGATATTAGCCTATTCTGAAAAAGTAAAAGGTTCACATATTTGCATTATTACCTTTGGCTGAAAGGATTTTATTATAATGAAACATCAGGTGATCTCTGATCAGGTACTGATTAGTTAGACTTTGTGAGGAATCAATGCAGAAAGCTGCAAAATGAAAACATATTTGAACATTATAAAGACAGGTATAGGAATACCAAAATTTTTAACAGTTGTTATTAGTCAGTTCAAACCCAAAGTCAGTATTTCCAATAGCACCTGGACATTTTTCTTTCTCAGCTGATATTACATGATAAGGAGCTGCTGAAGTTGGACTATGTAGATGTCAGTACCGAAATTCCCTGTTTCTCCATTCTACACTCTTCTAAAAAATGGGTCAGAGGTGACATTATGGCACATAAACATATGCTAGCCCCTTTCAGCTCTTAACTGTGAAATTACCTATTTCATTAGAAGGCTTTTTAAACATCAGTAACTTCATATACTCTTGGTAATTTAAGAGACTGTGTGTATATGTGTGTATAGATATACCTTTACACACACATACAAGAGGTTTCTGTCTTTACTATTTGGCTATACACAAACACAAATATATACATATATGTGTGTCTATCTTGTTATTTCTACATAGTCAAACAGTTAAGACAGAAAACTCATTCCTCAGAAGTCATTTCAGTAAAGCATACAAAACGTACATATTATTATATTTCACCAATTGAAATAAATGCAGAGATTTTTATTATACAAATATTTATATTCATAAAATGAATAAATTCACACAAAAGCAACCAAGTCAATCTTATGAAAGCATGTGCATTACTTACCATTACTTTTAGTACTTAGGTGTCCTTTAAATGGACTTGCTGGGCCACATCTGGGAATGACGACAGCTGGGTCATCACTTGCTTTAACAAAACATTAGAGTTAGAAAACAGAAAATATATTTTGGCAGACAATGTAAAGCAGAGAATCGTGAATCATTGTAGAGGACCTTTTCAGTAGAAAACTAAATATTTTTAAATGCTATACTACTACTAAAATATAACACTGCAGTTGCATAACTTAATCCAAATGCCAAATTATGACTGTAGTATGTTCATTGGTTCATGAAATTAAACAGCAGAACGGATCATCAAATCACTTCATTTGATATTGACTATTAAACTGCACATAGATACAGCCTAAGTTTTGTATCTAAAGCCTCACTTTATTCAGGTTTTATTGATAGAATTTTATCGTTTTTGTAAATGACTAATGAGAAAAATATTCTCAATGTAGACAACAATTGCGTTAAGTATTATACTAAAATTTGAGCTTAATATTTTGAAAAATAAAATTATCTTTGTGTGAAAAAATATCCTATCAATGAGAACAGGCTATTTCAAAAATCTACTACTATTAATATAAGAAGAATTTGGTTTGCTTTTCAATAATTTTACAAATGTAAGTGCTGGCAAAAGTTTAATATCTCATTTTCAGAAAAAAAGAAAAGAAAGACTAGAAATTAGTCTGATAATAATGTGTGCTCCTGCCACACATTTTAAAAAGCCCTTTAATTCCTCCCTTTTGTGGCCTCTTACCTTCTGCATGCCCAGCACCTGCCTTTCCCTGTTGCCTCCCTGTTACACAGTGACCGATACCGTATTATTATAGCTATGTATGGCATGGCTTGCTCAAAAATAAGGATCTTTAGAAAATAAACAAAATGAAAATAAGTAGCACATGAAAGTTTTCAGAGCATTTTCTTGGGCACCCTCTTGCCAAAAGACGATAAATGTGGATCAATAAACTCAAACTCTATTCTTACAAAGCAAAACAAATTATCAAGGTGATCTTGAATTAGAAAGAGGATTTCACACTTTGAAAAGCCAGTCTTTATATAGCACCGGCTCGTGAGGCTTAACTACAGTAGAGCCAGTATGTGTAATAACAGTGCTCTGGCTGCCCTTTGCTGCAAGTGCTCCAGATCAGGAGTAGGAAAGGGACAAGAGAAAAAAAAAAAAAAAAGAAGAAAAACTATATGCATTTTTTTTAATCCCAACCTACATTCTGCATTTATTTTTATGCCATTTAATTTGTTCTTCAAAGCCAAGAAGCAACATTCCTACCCTAAATATCAATGTGAAATAGCTCATTTTAAATTCCCCCTTTGGTACAATTCTTCCTAAGCCCTATTTGTGATTTAAACATACATAAGGATAAACGGTATTAAATTGATTAATAATTTAAAAAATGGCAAACACCCAATCAAAAACTATTAACTTTATAAAAACTTGGTGATTGCAAACCTAGCAATATTAGCTTGCTTTTTTGTTTAAATATGTCTTTTACCTTTATCTATGGCATTTGCGTGGCATTCATGATATACCTAGCTATTCACACCAAGAAGGAAAACTTCCTCTAGTGGGACTGCTCACCTGTTAAAAATCTAAGTCTTTGGGAGACTTAAACTTTAAGTTATCAACATCTTAGTAGAAAAAAAAGAAAAAGACCTCCTAACAACAAAAAAACCTTTAGAAGCCAGAAAAGTAGGAGATAGCAGGCACATGAAAACCAGATGGTTGCACTTTAGCGCTGCCCAAGATCATGACAATTTTCCAGCATTTTCCATATTTCAAATCTGAGTTATAATTCCATAAGACAACACACGCGATACAATTACAGAAAGCTAATTTTTATGTGACAGAACAACAGAGAATAAGTATGGGCATCTTAAAAATGCACAGAGACATTCTTATACCTGCAGCTGATTCTCTTCAGGTAAGCTAAATCCCTTTAGTTTTATTTAACGATGAGCAAAAATGCTCAGAAACCTGTTGTTCTTGCTGTCTTCAGCTGGGATATGTCTATTCAGAACTGCTGAAAAATCAGGTTATTTTGAAATGTTCATTTTCAGTTTATCACCAGCAGATGGCACATGGATAAACTGTGTAAGACAAACTATTACATGTTATTCTTTTAGCTCTTTACTACAGATCCGATGTCAAATAAAAGAAAAACCAACCCCCTCTCCTGCCAACATCCTGCATCATAATTTCTTAGCCAATAAATAAAAAAAGGGGGGGGGATTTCCAGATAAACAAGGAGAAATATTTTGTAGTCTCCTTTGAATATTTTGTTTGTAGACAGAGCAGATTGCTCACAAGCCATGCAGAAAACCCAATTTGTCCCAAGTTCACAAAAACTTATGTAATCAGTTGTGAAAAGACTGTGGTCCTTGCACAGGGATGTGGCTCTCACATCCAAGACCCTGTTCCTCCTTCCTGCACTACCTTGTGTATATCTGAGGAAGGATCTCACACTCTTTCCAACCCAACCCCTGTTAACTGCAGGATGCTTGGTCCTTGCACAGGCATCTTTGAAACCCTCTAAAGAAGCAACTTGGCCATTACAACCACAAGCCATGTTCCAGGAAATGTTTTCCTGAACATTCAGATTCTGGGAGGCCCTTGAACTGCCAGTGTCACAGCAGCTGAATATGATAAAATCTCACAGGCCATTAACAAATGATACTTTTTTTGTGGTTCAGAACACTCTGTTACCAGGCAAAATCTTATGCTAACAAATTTTATTTTATTTTATTTTGAATTGAACTCTGGATATTGCATCCTGGCAAGCTATATATGCTATTATAGCTCCAATTAGAGAACAGAACAGTCTTCAGTTTAAAGTATTTCCATATAGTGCCTGTGAAGGAGGCCTCCTACACTGCTCCCATGGCGCTTCCTCCTGCACTATCGGCCTGATGCTAAATAATAACAATGAAATTAGTCTGCAACCTTTCCACCATGGAGGCCATTTGAGTCTTTCTGTCAGCTACCTCTTTTTACAAAAGTTGGGGGAAATCTGTCACAGAAAAAAGCCCAAATACACTAATTTGGCTGAAATTTTGCTTAATGTTATTGAAAAGTGGCAGAGAATGCATAACAACTAAACCTTTGATTTCTTAGGATCCCAGGCTGTTTTCACGTAGATGTTCCATCAAACTTACTACTACAAAAAATTCATTTTACACTATCCTCCCTAAATCTGAAAAGTATCACAGTTTTTTTATACTGTCGCATATTTACAATGAAGCTGCTGATGCCAGAGGAATGCCTGGAGGATTTGGTATGTGGGGATATGTTATGTATTTTAGTGCTTGTTCAAAATGTTTGAAATGAGATATAATCTATTAACATTTAAACAGTCATCCTCGTATCTGAGATCAGGTACCCCAGTCAAACAATGAGAAAACTCAACTGTTTCACACGTGTAACCTCAGCTTGTCTGTGGATTTGAGCTGGTATTTATTCCAGCTTGTTTCAGTTTGGTTTCACATTGTATATTTATAGTTATTTGCACTGTAGCAAAAAGGTAGACTTCAACTGAAGGGTTAGATAATGTGAATAGAATTCGAAAGGAGGAGGTGAGAATTTCAGGAAATTACAAAGTTACCACATACTTACCTGATAAAATGACAATAACACAGCATTACGATTAGAGCACCTGGATGGCTAAGGGAGTGAAGGCAGCTGTGCTGTGTTAGGGCTGCGAGCAGAACAAGAACAGTATGTACTTTGCCTACTTGATCTCTTATTTTCTTTTTCAAAACCCACTCATGCAAGTGATATGTTTTTTCAGTGAAGGTTGCCTACTGATTTTGATGAACTAGAGATAAGCTCTAAAAAAATAAATCATTTTGAAAGAGTACCACTTATCTGGACTTGGCAGAACTCATCCCAGTACTATAGCACCTGCAGCAATAATAAAGTTTGCTGACTGAAACATACATTGCCTACTTCATGTAATAAAATAATCTGTTTTAAAACCCTGTGGTCACAAATTTAAGGTCTATATAAATATATCTCTTCAAGATCATGTCATTTAGTTTAGGAAATTATTTTCTGAATTTTAAACCTGAGAAACTGGAAAGTATAATGGGTCTTTCCCCATCTTGGATACACCAGACATTTAACTGCAGCAGCCAATCATACCTTGCGTCACACAGTGGGCACAGTGACCCTCCACACTAACTATGTAACACCAGGCTTCTCAGGTTGTCTTTTCTTCTAGAGACCATGCAAATTATATATTATTGAAAATACTAAATAGATCTTTTAGTTGTTTATTAATGCTTGTATTTCTTGCTTCTGTAGGCTTTCGCTGCAAATATGAGACACTATACATTAATGAAGGAAAAAGTAAAAAAAAAAAAAAAAAAAAATTTTTTTTTTTTTTTTTTATTTTTTTTTTTTTGAGGGTTTAGCTAAAAAAAAAAAACAAAAAACAAAAAATAAAGAAAAAAAAAAAAAAAAAAAAAGCTTTGTTCAGTAATTCTCTCCAGATGTAATCTAAGGTAAGCAATAATTATATTATTCCAAAGATATTTATGAAATATTTTGTCAAAATGATCTTTGCATTTTCCTTTAAAAATGTATGCGCTCTTTATATCCTTTCCTTTTACAGTCTTAAAAAATAATGGAAATTGCTGGTTTGTATTTCTCACTTTGTTTCCTATTAGTAACAATACAGAATTTATAGAAATTATTTTTCTACAAGTCCCCTTCTGATTTACAACACAGGTTTGGATTAGAAACAAGCACAGTCTTTCATAATAATGTTCTCATAACACAGACACTCAGATCCTGAACCAGAAGCCACAAAACCTCCCAGTAACTGCATAGGGAACTGCAACCCCTGCACTTCCATATGAGCAGCTACTAGATTTCAGACAGGATTCAAAGCACCAGGTGGACCTCATGTCTGCCCAGCAGTCTCGAGGGAATGCGTTTGCCACTCGGCTAAAGCCACCAACTGTTATATAAACCCTTACCTTACACATAGTCACCCCCTATTGTGCTTTGTGTCCTGGCACCAGGACGCTTGCATTCCTGGCCACTCCTGCCTCCAAGGGACCAGACGCTCAGCATTTGCATGAGATGCCAGGGATTTCATCTCCCTGGGGCCAATAAGGACATGGAGCCCAAATTTCACAACTTTGCAACTACTTTAGCCCATCCACTAAATAAAACATTAAATGTTTAATTTTTAAAAGTTTGGCGCTCTCATTTCTACCACTGCCAACTATTCTCTTTCTCTCCAATCTCCCAGTGATGTAAAACAAAAATAGTTAGTGACACATCCATAGCAAAGTGAATAATTCAGACAACTATATGCAGAATGCTGTGCTGTGAGGGATGCCCACTGGTTCACTAATGTCCTATTCAATGTTCTTCTGCTGTGAATCCCTTAGCACTCCATACGCACTTAAGAGCACACTGCAGCACTAATGCTATACACGTGCTGTGGGGGGAACATAAGCATTTTAAATCATCTTTGTGAAAGCCTAAGTGAGTTAGGGGTAGTAATAGAAACTCTTTCTAGCATCTAATCGAATGCCTCTGGAAAGGTCATATTTAAAGGAATGAAATTAGGACCTGAAATATAGCACCTAAACTGGAAGAACATACGAGAAATTTTCAATAAAAGTATCCATTAAGTCTTTATGCTACAGAAATTGTTGTGTGCGCGAACACTACTGTCTCAAAAATACATTAATGATCTGTCCATGAAAATACACACTAGATTGAAATAAATTTCAAAATTCCTTTTTTATTAACATGGTTAAGAAAAAAACAAACAAACAAACAAAAATCTCTGTTTGTAGTATGAGTATTAAGGCATCTTGCATCTTCCTACCAGTCCCCCTGAACTTCTTTCAATATCCCCAGTTTGTTGTCCTCCCCCCATCAGTATTTAGCCACAGCTGGAGAGGTGCTATAGATGTTGGGACTCGTCACCCAGTTCTTAGATTAGATGTGGTCCTTATCAATAGCCATCTAGTTGTCCATCCTCAAAAGGACAAAGAAGAGGACATCTTTCTCTGATTAACTGTGTTAATTCAGTGGTGGGGATTTTTTTCACCACGGTTCCTCCTCCCAGTCTCAGCAGCCTGAGACTGCTAATGGTGAGGAGGGAGAGGGGAAAAGGCTGGCAAAGAGCAGTAACCCATTCACAGGTTCCTTTTCTTTTTTAATGAAACCAGCTTTAAACATGGTAGCTCTGTACTGCTTTTTTTGCAGTGTCTATGCAGTCACAGAAGGTAGCTGCAAACATGAAAGCAATCAAAATGGTTCATTTTGTTTGAAAATTATGGTAAGGAAAAAGCAAGCAGTTCATAAGCACACCTGTATTTTTTATTTTTTCCTGTTCAAATTAAATAGAAGCCTCTGGGATACATTTCTGATTTGTTTTGGGACAACAAAACTCCCATCAATTCTGAAAGTTGTGAAGCTAGCTTTAGCGGAATTAACTTTGAAGTTGATTAAGAAATGACTGAATCTACAGAGGAAATATATACACATTATTTCCTAAAATTTCTGAAGCAAAACTTGAATTTGAATTTGCATGGACAGCCAAATATTAATTTACCATATGAAATATTATAACATAAAACTTTGACACAGGCACCATAGATAATTGTATAAGCTGTTAATTAGACAGCATTATTAATACATTTATCATGCCAGATTACACAAAAACGCTTCTTTACTACTACTCTTACTGCCTGAGAGTTAGTTCTCTCAGTCCTTTACAACTAATAACCTAATAGCGTTCTGCTTAAATGAAACCCATCCTACTGAAATTATATTTCAGGTTAAAAATTCAAAACCTCTGATTAGCTGAGGAAATCAAAACAAAATCTGTTTTGACACTGACCAGCGCACGGAGCGGCAGCAGCCAACGTCCACCCAGACCTGAGCTGCCACCACCAAGACCCACCTGCACCACGATGTTTTTTAAACAACAAGAGCTGGCAATACTTATATAAAACTCCTATGCCTTTTTTTTTTTTTTTTTCCTCTTAAATCACGCACATCAGTATCAAGTTTAAATCTAAAAGTATTTTAGACATTTTCTAAGAGCTGGAGCGAGATGCCACAAACATTTTCACACATTTCTGTCTGCTTTTGTCAGGCCACAGCCTCACGGGACCAGAGCAGCAGCCTGCAGCAGATTAAGGCAGGCAAGGAAGCATTTTATCGCAGCCTTGATGCTTTCGAGGCCTTTATTTATCGGCTACTAGGGGATTAAAGCCCAGGGCAGCCAGCTGGGATCTACATCCCACGGGCCTAAACGAGGCCGCGGGATGAAACCCGCCAGGGGCCGCGTGCGCCAGGCCGGGAGAGGGGACGGCTGCACCCGGAGGCGGCCGCTGTTCGCCATGGCGGCCGCGCAGGGCACGCACGGAGCTGCCACGAGCGCGGCGAGAGGCGCTGCCCACCGCCAGGCCCGCGCCCGCGCCGCGCAGACCCGCGCGGAGAGAAGGGAGGAGGCGCC